>PVIW01002058.1:0-243494 GCA_004026585.1 Noctilio leporinus
AAGGAAGAAAAGAAGGAGAGAGGGAAGGAAGGAAGGAAGGAAGAAAGAAAGAAAGGAAGGAAGGAAGGAAGGAAGGAAAGAAAGAAAGAAAGAAAGAAAGAGAAAGAAAGAAAGAAAGAAAGAAAGAAAGAAAGAAAGAAAGAAAGAAAGAAAGAAAGAAAGAAAGAAAGAAAGAAAGAAAGAAAGAAAGAAAGAAAGAAAGAAAGAGAAAGAAAGAAAGGAAGGAAGGAAGAAAGAAAGAAAGAAAGAAAGAAAGAAAGAAGAAAAGGAGGCAGGGGTTCTGGGAGCTGCTGGATTGATAGACACATGGAGATCTGGGGACAGTGGTGTGCCCAGAGAGGGGATGGGTGCCCCTTCCCACACAGCTTGCCCCATGCCTCTCCCCCATCTGGCTATTCTGAGTTACAGCCTTTATAATAAACCAATGATCCGGCACGCATGCCCCGAGTTCTGTGAGCTGTTCTAGAAAATGAATAGCACCCACGGAGACAGAGGAGGTCATGGGAACCTCTGGTCTATAACAGGTCAGTAAGAAACACAGGTGACAGCCCGGACTTGGAATTAGTGTCTGATGTGAACTTCAGTCTTGTAGGACTATATCCTTAACCTGGGACCTGACGCTTTCTCCAGGTACATAGAGTCCAAACTGAGTTAACTGCTTGGTGGTGTGGGAAAACCCATACATTCTAGGGCCTGCTGTGCAAAATGAGAAACATGTCGCACACGAGCATTCTGGGGTCTGCTGCAGGCTGCGCCACTGGATGGGAGGAAGAGGGGCGGGAGGGGGCCTGGACACGGCCTCTCTGCCCTGCTGCCTGCACCCTCACCCCTGCTGCTGCTCCACCGTGCCCCTCTGCCTCCTTCTCTCATCTTGGGGATCCCGCAGGGCAGCGTCCTCATTCCACTTCCAGATGCCAAAGGGGATATTTCAGTGCATCTCCGTCAGATCCAAAGAGCTGAGACTGTCCCTCCAGATGGTGAGTCCTCTCCTGCTCCAAACTTAAATGTGTTCCAACCGAAGACCAGAAGCTCCAACTACTCCTCCCCTTACTGTCATCCTGCAACCTGTGCTTCCAAAGCATTGCCACAGACGAATGAAAGCAGGGCCTGGAAGAGAAATCTGTACATGCGTGTCATAGCAGCATTCATTGTTCACAGTGGCTAAAACATGGAAGCAACTCAAGTGTCCACCAAGGGGTGAATGGATAAGCAAACTGTGGTCTCTACAGACAGCAGAGCCTTGGCACCGGGGAGTCTGGGGGTGCTGGACCCATCCGCACATGTAGAAGTGTGTTCTACAACATGTGGGGCTGGAACCAGAAGCAGCCTGAAGATTTTGTGACCCTGAGAAGGAAAGTCACTGAGAGATCAGAGATGTCCTGCTCTTAGAATTGGGAGCCTCCAGAGCTTTCCGGTGAGGGGAAGTTGGGGCGACTGCTCTCCCTCCAGGAGGCTGGAGGCAGAGGGAAGTTAGATGTCAACTTTCTCTTTTGCCTCTCATTTTCAACAGAGGCATCAACCTCAATGTTGGTCACCACCGTGTTCAGGAAGCGACCACAGCAGGGACTGGCTTCCTCCCCTGGACCTGGCCAGTCCCGCAGGACCTCCCCTACTTGCTTCAAAGAGTATTGTCTTTAAAAAACAATCAAAAAGCACAGAATTTATTTCAGAGCTGTCACGAGATAGAAAGGAAAAAGGAGAGCCTGAGGGTCAGGCAAGTCCAGATCACTTTCCAGTGGAATGAACTTGTGGCCTCAAACAATTCACGTCCCACCACTGAGCCTCAGTTCCCTTGGCTATTAATGGGAATGATGACCAAAGTCACAGGACGTGGGAAGGATTAAATGTGATCATGCAGGCGGGGTTGACACTTACAACTGTCCCATCAACTCTTTGCTCCTTACAGAATGTGCTTTCTCTTTGCTCTTGATATAATATCTTTTCTTTGTCTCTTGATGGAATGTCCTTTCATGACCTGGGCAGGGAAGGGGGTACCAGCCAGTAAAAAGGAACAAGAAAACATTTAAAAGTACAGCCTTCAACATGCCTGAGCTTTGAAAACCAAACCTTCCTTCCAGGTTCAAGTTGGGACCCTCCCGCCGGGCGCTGGCTCTCTGCCTACCCCACCCCACACTCGGGAGCGCCTGCTTCGCTGCTGTGCCTGGCCCAGCGGGAAACAGGCCCCTGGAGCCGGGCCAGCACTGAGCTGCTGCCCGGAGCCTGGCTGAGGTCCCAGGCAGTGGCAAGGAGCCTGGAGAGAAGCCAGAGCCAGCTGGGAAGCCAGGGTATACCCGAGTGTGTGTGTGTGTGTGTGTGTGTGTGTGTGAGAGAGAGAGAGAGACAGACAGACAGACAGACAGACAGGTAGGCAGACAGGCAGACAGACAAGCAGGCAGACAGACAAGAAAGAAGAAAGAAAAAAATAGAGAAAGGAAGGAAGGAAGGATGGAAGGAAGGACAGAAGGAAGGAAGGAAGGAAGGAAGGAAGGAAGGAAGGAAGGAAGGAAGGAAGGAAGGAAGGAAGAAGGAAAGAAAGAAAGAAAAGAAAGAAAGAAAGAAAAGAAAGAAAGAAAGAAAGAAAGAAAGAAAGAAAGAAAGAAAGAAAGAGAAAGAAAGAAAGAAAGAAAGAAAGAAAGAAAGAAAGAAAGAAAGAAAGAAAGAAAGAAAGAAAGAAAGAAAGAAAGAAAAGGGAAAGAAACAGAGAGAATAAGAAAATTAACTGTGAATCCCTGATCTCTGTCTGGGGCCCTTCCTCCTCCCAGATTTCTTTCTGCCCAGCCGCCCTCCTCTCCCTCACCCTGACCCTGCCATCCTGGCTCCTGTTCCAGTAGGTGTCCAGTACTTGTGGCCTTTGATTCCTCAGCTCAGGGAAATGTTTATCCTTTACTACTGAACCCTGGGCTGTGCCCTGAGGGGCTGAGGGAAGCATTCAGAGAAATCAGGGTCCTTCTGATGTTCCTATCACCTCATCCAGAAAAGCAGGACTGCTTTTGGTTGTGGATTTCTTGTAACCATTGTGATGTTTCATTCATGAAGTACTTTTCCTGAGAACTTCTGCAAAGCAGAGACTAGAGTGAGAAGGAACAGCCCTCAGCTGTGGGGAGAGAGCAGGAGTCGTGGACCCATTACACCGGGAGGCAAAGTGGAGTCACTTCAACATATCTAAACCCACACAATAGCTGGAATGGAGATGATAATAGCACAAAGCACATAAGAGGAGCACAATGAAGTTATCGAATGAATAGAAGACATCCCGTTTGCAGTTATGACTAGGTTCCCAGAATGCCCCTGTGGATTGGGGCGGATAACTGCCATTATCCCATCTTTTCAAATAAAGAAGCCAAGGCTCAAAGTTTCAGCAACAAGTTCAAGGACACACAGCAGTAGTTAGTACTCCTGGTTCTTAGGCAGCACTGGGTCCAGCTCTCCTTTGACAGGCCAGGAAGCTCAGACTGGAGGAACAGCAGTGATGAGCCCAAAGGCACCAGTCTGGGTATTTCAGGGACAGGCTAGGACTTACACCCAGGGCTTCTCTGACCCAGCACAGGCTGGTCTCTACAAACACTTTTCTCTGAGGTCCCTCCCTTTGTTCCTCCCTCCTCAGAGACTGCAATGGCCCTTGTCACAGCCCCATCCTGCCCTCAGCCTTGGGAAGCCAATGTCCAGAGCTCACTGGGCCAATAGAGCTATGTGATTCCATCAGCTCTTCACATCTTCCAGCAAGATGTCCTCCTGTGTCTGTTTCCACCAGAAGGTCAGGGGAACATGGTCACCCCTCACAGCTGTTCTTCATCATCCCAGGAAGTGAGCCCTGGTCCCTCCCATTACCAAGACTCCAGATTGCCAAATCCAGAACCAATGTACCTCTTGGGGCACTGCCACATCCCTCACCTCCAGGCCTCTGCTTACACACCTCCTGTGATGGGGCACTCACTCCCCCAGGTGTCACCCAACACACCAAGACAGCCCTGCCTGTCAGGGAGGCTCTCCATAGACTAAACTGAAAGCTTGTCAATGTGGCCTTACGATGCTGGCCTCGACACAACTTCTGGGGCATGTAGGTTGGATCCCTTTTTCCCATAGTGCTCTTTAAATATTTGAAGGCATGATCATAGCCACTCATTCATTCATAAACTATTTACTTCAAGTGTAGCCACTGTAACTTTTATCATCACCCGCATGTTCATTCTTCTGAATGGGAGCCAGGCCCTGACTGGCTTTGCCTGTGCAGGGAGGAACTGTCCTCCAGGCAATCCTGCAGGATGCCATCGTCCCTGATGGGGAGCTCGAGAGGCACATTCAGGCAGCCGGTGGGGAGGGGATTCCTGGCCCAGTGCAGGGACTTGGGACTCATCCAAGCTCACTCAGGTCTCTGAGCCCAGAGCTCAGCCACAATTTGGACCTCCACCGGCACAGTGGACAAGAGGCTGAGACGGGAGTAACTGCAGGATCCAGCCCAGAGAAAGGCTCTGGTACCCAGACACTGGCCTCCCTTTGGCACCGCCCTAGGCGCAGGCTCTGGCCCTGCCTGACCCGGCCTTGGGTTTGCTCCCTGGGGCACAGTGACAAGGCTTCAGGGCTCAGTTCAGGGTCAGGCAGGCCCAGGCTCCAGTCTTATTTGCAGGGCTCACTGGCTGCTCCCAACCAGACTTTGGCCTCCTGGTCTCCCGGGGACCGGGGCGAATGGGTTTATTTGCTGAAGGCCTGGAGGCATGGGTGGGCTCTGGAATCAGACACCCTTCCAATTCTGGCTCCGACCCTGAGCAACTGCACCCTAGGCAAGCCCTGTAACCTCTGGAGCCTCCGTCCTCGTCTGTAAGTAGAAGGATAACAGAACCGGGAGAAGCTGGAGGTCAGGGCTCAGTGACCCAGGGAGCAGGCATGGCAGGATATTCAGCATAGAGTCAGAGCCCCATCCACGTCAGATGTCGTTCCCTGGCAGTCCTGAGAATGTCCTCAGTGAAGAGGGCCCTGCAATGATGCATCCAGGACGGGAGCTCAGGCGAGCACTCCCTCTGCACTGTGTGATTCTCCCTGATCCTTCCACCCTCCATCTGCCCAGCTCACTGGGTTGTATGAGGAGGAAGTGACCGTCTGAGAGCCCCTCCTCTCCTGGAGCCAAGCAGGACCCGGTGAATGTGGTTCCCACCCCTTTCCCATTGAACTCACCCCAGGCACCGCTGCCAAGGGCTTTCCTGGCCGGCCTTCTCTGTGGGGGGCCTGGAGCCAGGCTCAGATGGAAGGTGTTTGGTGGGGTGGCTGGTTAATGACCCTGTAAGCTCACAGTTGTTATAGATGAGGTGATGAATTAAGTGCTTCACGCAGCTATTATCTCGCTGGGTCCTTCCAAGGGCCCCAGCCAGGCAGGTGCGGGCTCCCCCATTTCACGTTTTAGACGTAAGTAGTGACTTGCCTGTGACCCCATAGGTGGCAAATCGTGGAGCCCGATTAGAGCCCAGCCCGCCTTCCCCAAGAGCCGCTCTCTCAGCCTCTCACCTGCCCTGCTGGCAGGAACAGTGATGCATGACCAGGAGGCGACAGTCCCTGCTGTGCGAAAGCGGAAGAGCCCCACCCCCTTCCCTGCTTCCCCTTAGGAGACGCAGCCGCCCAGCAGGAGGGGGCTCCCTGTCTGGCTCCTCTCCTCTCACCGACTCACTTTTCAGGGCAGGTCTGCCCAGGACACCATAGTCACCCACTGTTTTATTCTATCCGTTGAGCTGAACAAGCCTTCCGGACAGAAGGTGAGCTTGGCTGTGGCCTTGCTAACATTCCTGCAAGAGGTGGTTGAGGCAGGATGGAGGGGAGGAGACTCCCACCCTCAACACAGGGTGCTAGGGCACCTCTGTGCCCTCCTTTAGTGACTTTAGTGACTTTCCCTGGTCCTTGGCACCTCAGTGACCTTGTTTCTTCTACTCTGCACCCAGGGCTGGATCCACTCTCAGTTTAAATGGGAACAGAGGAAAGATAACCAACAGAAGGTTCCCTCCTCTCAGAAGAAGGGGTGGTGGTGACAAAGGGTAGAAGCTTCAGGCTTTTTGTGGCAAGTCACTTAACCTTTCTGGAATCAGTTTTCTCATTTATAAGATAGGATGAGGAATTACGCCTTGGGAAGAGGAAGTAGAAAATAATGTGTGTAGAGAGCTCAGTGCTGGGCAAGCCTACAGTAAGCATTCAGTAAGCACCAGCTGTTACTGTTATGAAAATAAAGACCATCCTGCCCAAGCCTTCCTAATTGTGTGCAGAGGGAAACTGAGGAACAGACAGAGCAAGAGACGGGTTCCAGGCCCCAAAGTTGTGAAGATGGAGACAGAATGGAAGATCATGTCCTCTGAGTCTGCATTCCTGATCAGGTGGGTCTCAGGCCTGCTGGGGATCTTCTGGGCATCCTCAGAGGAGGCAACTTCAAAGGGTAATTAACTAAGAGAGAAAACATTACTTGTCTCTGGTCTCAGACCTAGAGCAATGTCAGTGCCTTGAAGGGGCCTATGGAACTGGTGTCAGGGGCGTCAAGGAGAGAACTCAGAGTTCCGGCGCTCGATAGGGGCTTTGCAGGTATACATGAGCACCTATTGCATGCCAAGCATGATGTCAGTCACTTGAAGTCAGAGTCAGGGCCATGCTCAAGTCCCAACTATGCTGCTGACTTGCTGTGACCTTGGGCAAGTCCTTTCACTTTCTGAGCCTCAGTTTTCTCATCTGTGAAGTGGGTATATAATATTCACCTTGTGGGAGGGCTGTGAGGAATAAATGTAATAATTTATATGGGGTGCCTGGAACATAATGGGAGCCCACACTCTCTAGTTTTCTTCCCCTCAGTCTTGACTAACCTGGTGACCTCCATGACCCCTGTCACCCTGGCTCCATCTCCTTTTCTGAGGGAACTGGCCTCAGGTCTTCCACACCCTGCCCAGCAGTGGATGAGGAATTACGCCTTGAGTTCAGAACCTTACATTTTCTCTGTCTGCTTCTTACAAACCTACCAAGGCTCATCCTGAGGGCCTGGCTAGGGGTGCGGTAGCTGGGGGTGGGTGCCACAGTATGGAAGAGAGAGAGGCTGTCCTTTGAGAAACAGTCAGAGGAGGGGCAATTAGAGGACTGGAGACAAAGAGAACCTATCCTTCACTGATTCAAGACAGGATGACGATGGTGGTGATGATGATGGTGATGATGATCATGTGGTGGTGAAGATGGTGATGGTAGTTGTGAGAATAATGATGATGGTGGTGGTGGTGGTGAGAATGATAATGGTGATGATGATGATGATAGTAAAGATGATGAAGATGATGATGGTGATGGTGAAAATAATGATGAGGTGGTTACTATTGTGAAGGTAATGGTGAGGATGACTATATCTGGCAGTTACATGAACCAGGTGGTGTTTTAAGCATTTTACACATTTTAATACATTTTAATACATTTATATTCTTCTCAACAACTCTAAAAATTGGTATCAATAGTATGCCCATTTTGTAGGTGAGAAAACTGAGGCACAGCAAGGGTAAGTAACTTGCCCAAGGTCATGCAGTTGTTAAGTGACAGTGTTGGGATTCAAACCTTTCTCACTTTAAAATAAGGACTATTTTAAAGTGAGAGACAAAGATGAGAATAGCGTGAGCAAAGGCAGGGAGGCAGGGAACGTCTTCAGAGTAGAGAGCCTCCCCATTTGGCTTGAGTGCAGGACATGGGTGGGGCAGAAGAGGGGCCACCTAGTACAACACTCACACTTCATCACTGAGAAAACTGCCATGTAAAGAAGTCAAGTGACTTGTCCAAGCTCACGCGGCTTGCCAGTGGCAAAGCCAAGCTGCAGGTCAGCCCCGTGCAGGTGGCAGCAGAGACTTGAGCTGACGGAACCTCAGGTCTTCAGAAGTTCAGTGTTTTTCTAACAGCTGAAGGCCCAGAAGCCATGCCTCAGGTAGGAAAGTAAGTGGCAGCTCTCACTGCCCGCATCAATGTCCAAGGAAGAAGGGCCATCCGGCGAAGCCTACACTTGAGCTGTAGACGCCACCAGACTGGGTAGGGAGATTCCTTCAGGCTGCCCTTCAAAGATGCATCTCAGCCTCTGACTGTGACATCCTCTCATTGACCTGCATTAGACAGGTGTGAGGTCCTGGAGAATTTCCCAGGAGCCCCTGGGAATTGTCTGGCCTTAGGGGGACCTGGGAACATTAATATGTGGTTTATGAATGAGAAGATGAGATTCAAGGAGGCCAAAGCCCCCTGATATTTGATCAAACTTAATAGCACAAATAAATACACATGCAATTCCTAATTATTTAACTCTGATTACATTCCCACACCTTCTAAGGAAGGTGGATGTGATAAACAGGCCCATTCTCCTGGCTGCTGGGATGAGTCTGGACATAAGCAAAGTAGAAGCAGAGAAATGGATTGCCCTGCATGAGTAAGAACGAAGGACTTGGAGCTCCCAAAGACCAATAAGGAAGGGGAGCAGGGAAAAGGGCAGTGATAAGAGGGGAATGTCACCATTGTCACAAATCAAGTCAAAGAGTATAAAAAAGATAGTGATTTGAGCCAATAATTCTCAGAGCTGAGGGAGTAAAGTGGACCCCAGGAAGGTACCCCAGAGTTTACGATTATGTACAAGTACACATTTTCCTAGAAGATCCACGGTTTTTACCAGACTCTCAAAAGAGTTTGTATTTGTTGGGATGGGCTAGAATAATGCTTAGTAATAAACAGCCCCAAATAGCACTAAGAGTCTCTCTCTTTACCTCTCATCAGCTTTACTGTGGGCCAGGTGACTCTGCAGGTCTGCTGTCCTCCATGGTTGGCCCAGGGATCCAGGCTGATCTCATGTCTCAACCATCTTATCATGCAACCCCCAGGAAGAGCTGGAGCTTCTTGCAGGGGCTTTTCACTGCCCAGAAATGATATGTGCCACCTCTATGCTAGCCTAGCCAGTCGCATGGTGCACCTGACTCCAAGGGAAGCTGGAAGGACTTCCATGCACCCTGGAAGGGGAGGAGAACAGGATATTGATGAGTACGGATTATGCCTGGGACCCTCCGCCAAAAAATTTTTAGGAACATTAGGATTGGAGCAGTGAATCCCAGACTCTGATTTAGAGCTTACCTTTACACGAATCAAACAAAACTTAAAAAAAAAAAAAAAAAATAGAGCCTACCTTTACCAGGCAGTATCCTAAAATCTTTGTATAGTCATGGAGAGTTATATCCCAAAGTCCAGAAATCTGTTTTCACAAGTTTGCAGATAAACCGGCAGAACAGGTTCGGCAGCCCCTGGTGTGGAAGGTCCTCTGACCACAGCACTAGGAGTTGCCTCAGAAGCAACTGAGTCAGACTATAAAAAGCCCCTGGAACTGGCTTGCTCTTCTCTCTCCAGATTGTTCATACCGAGGGGTGGAATTACAAGGCCCTCTGTCAAAGTTGATACCCGCCATCACTCCGAATTCTAGAACCCATGCCCGTATTTTCTATAACAACACTAAGATTGGGCCCATTTTGCTGATGGCATAACTGAGGCACGGAATGCTGTACTAGACCTGGGATTGCTGACCCCAATCCATGTCCAAAAGAAGGAAAAGCCAATTATCTAACCCCGAATGACCAAACTCCATCCCCAGTTAATCTGCTTGCCTGGTATTTTTCAGGGCAGTGGACCCTTAGACACAGGGTCCACTCACTCAAAAGGACTCAGACATCCCCATTATGGTCAGTCCTCTCTTTGCCACTGTTGTTAAATTGCTCCTGGAGAACAAGATTGGAAAGACAGTGCTAATTTAATTTGCCGGAGTGAATAAAGATAAGACAGTAATAGAGGGTGATGAAGCGCTGGGAACACACAATTCACATCCCTGTACCCGGCCCCTTCCATCACCACTGCCTTCCCTGAGCTGCGGCTGATTAAGCCAGAAAGATTGCAGTTAATTATCCTCCTCTGTGGATGGTCCAGGCTGTGGGCGTGAGGGCGTTGTAATAGGGCAAGTGATATTAAAGAGAGGAAGGGGGAGCAGGGGTTTGTGGACCCCTCTGGAGCTCACAGGTCCCCTTTGGGGGCAGAGGGGGGCACTTAGAGAACATGATCATTAGTTAGAAGATAGTGAATAACACTTGGGGGTTGGAGTCCAGGACTCCTGGGAGCTGTTGGTGGATCTGCCTACAAGTGGGTTCATCACTGAGCCCAGCAACTAGCAGGTAAGCCCTGCTGGGCCCTGAATATGACAGCAGCAGCTGCTGCATCTACAGGGAGAGGGCGGCCAGTGGACACAAGGGCAGCCACCGCCCCAAGCGCAAGAGGCCTTCCATCAGCGCACGCAGGGCTACTGCCCATCAGCAAAGCTACAAGCACTGGTACGAGTTGGGGTGCGCATTGGTGCGAGGGCACATGCCCTTGGGGGCTGGCTCAGCACTGTACACACATGGGTGTGATGTGGTTAGGAGAACCTGTATTCAGACAGCCCACTGCTAACTAGTTGCATGACCTTGGCAACGTTTCTTCCCTAAGCCTAGTTGACTGCATGTGAGGGGTGGGGACCGTAATTAACGGCTCCTACTTGATAGAGTCACAGCGAGGACTAAGCTAGTGCCTGGGCAGAGCCCCACTCAGCGCCCAGCCCACAGGCAGGGCTCCGTGATCACAGCTGCCATCCATGTCATTACTGTGAGGATCACACAGCTCTGTCCTGGGTGAACATGGGCGTGTTCGTTGGTCAACGTGGGGAGTGGGCCCGCTGCACTGGTTCATGCCCTGCCCGGGCAGTGGCATTCACGGCCATAGGGCGAGACCTTCCCTCACCTCCACGGTGCCACTCCATCTTCCCTAGTGGCTCAGGCTATGAAGATGTGGTGCCCGGTGGGGAGGGAGGGAAAGCAGGTGGAAAGCCATCTTCCAGGACCAGGGTTTGGGCTTCGTGCAAAGCCAGAGACCTACTTTGCTGGGACCGAAAACAGTTTGCAGCGACACAAAAGGAAGCGTTAGAGAGAGAGCAATAAGGGGAGAGCTGACTGTGGGAAAGCAATTTCAATGCAACCAAGGCCTGAGCACATCTGCCAGGGACCAGGCTTTTTGTTCAGAAGAATGAAGGTGCCTTGTCTGCTGGTGGGAGGAGGAGGCAAACCCCCATGGTTGCTGAGACTCGGTGGTCGGGGTTTTAATGTCCTTTTGTATGGGGTCTAAAATGAAGACAGCTGGCATTGGTACTTGGGGTGGGAAGAGCCTGGGATCTGGGTCAGTTAGGCCTGGAGATTTTCTGGTTATGAGGAAGAAGGCAGAGTCACATCAAAGAAGAAAGGGATTTAAAGCTGGGGCAGCTGTAACTGCACAAGTTCAGGGAGTGTTTGTTGGGCAGGAGGGGTCAGGGAGGAGGAACAGGCAGGGCTGACGGGAGAGAGTGGTTCTGAGCAAAAGGCTCCTATAAGACTGAGCAGAAAGAGGGCAGGGTGTGGCACCAGGTGGGAGAGACCCAACAGCTTAAAGGAACAGGAGCCTGGCTCTTGCCCAGGCCCCAGCTCACTGTTGGGCTTTATGACACTTCAGGATGTAATGAAACCCCACTGCCCCAGGGTCAGAGAATCGCAGAGGTGGGGATGGGAAAGCTCTTGGAAAGAACCCAACCCCGTAGCTGAGCATGAAAGAACCAGGTCTAGAGATAGGGAGTGAATTGCGCAGAGTACTCTGTAATAGTTTGAATTATTTCTTTTTAGCAAATATGCATGATCCTCCCCCTGAGGCAAAGTGTATTTCTCCACCCTAGAGATCGAGAGCTTGTCCATATTGCTTTTCTTGGCCCAGAGAATGTGAGTGGATGACAGTTGCCATATCTGAGCCAAGTCCTTCAGAAGCATCTTAAGCACTCCTGCTCATCCGCGTATGCCATTTTCGATGAACAGAACGTGTCCTCGGAAGCCACTGATCCACAGAGGACGGGATACGCGCAGAGCAGACCAACACCCAAGACAAGCCCTGGAGCCAAGCCCGTCCCACTCATAACCCAGGACAGACCACCCCAGCCAGTCCACAGAGCCACAGACAAGAAAAACAAATGCCCACTGACATCAGCTACTATTTCAGGTGGTGTTTACATAGCATCACAATGGCAATAGCTGTGGGACATTGTGATTTATAATAACAGATATGTTTAGTCTTCCTCCCATTCCTGGCACAAAGCTCCTAAAACTTTTGGGATTTCCTGATGAGAGTGATAAAAGTGTCTTTTAAAAATGAGGTGACTGTGGCCCCACCTAAGGATGAAGTGGGTTGTTGGGAGAACTAACCATGAGATTAGAAGGACTTTCAGTGCCACCCTCCTGACCTCTGGGAAAGGGGCGAGGAGGTGAGTCAATAGTAGATACCCAATAATGTAATCAGTCGTGTCTATGTCATGAAGCCTCCATTAAAATCCCCAAAATCCCAAAAAAATCCCAAAGAGCTTCTGGCTTGGCAAACTTGTGGAGATTCAGGGAGAGAGATGAGCTGAGAGAGACCATGAAAGCACCATACCCCTTCCCTAGACCTGGCCCTACACAGCTCTTCCACTTGGTTGTTTTTGAGTTCTATCCTTTTGTAGCAATCTAGTGAATCAATGAGTTTTCTGAGTTCTGTGAGCCACTCTAGCAAATTGATCAAACCCAAGGAGGGGTCGTAGGAACCTCTGATATATAGCCAGTCAGAAGGACAGGTGACATATAACCTGTGCTTTGACTGGCATCTGAAGTGGCTGGGGTGGGTGGAGGGGGAGCATGTGAGACAGTTTGTAGAACAAGGCCCTTAACCTATGGGATCTGACGCTGTCTCCAGGTGGGTAGTGTCAGAATTGAGATGAATTTTAGGATGCCTGGCTGGGGTGGAGCACAGCCTGGTGTGGGGGAACCCAACACATGCGTTGGAATTGGGATCAGATGTATAAGCCAACAGCCAGCTGCAAAGCCAGCCAGAGACTGGGCTGGACCAACCCTCCCCACCCCTGGGCATCACACCTCTGGAAGCAAGATCTTCAGAAGCTGTGTTGGACACGCCCACTGGGTGGGTCTTCCCAAGCAGGCCCCATTCAAAGGCTCAGGCTGCCTGGAAGAGGTAAAAAGGGGGGTGCTCCCCATCAGCCTGAAGCAGTGTTGTCTCAGACCAGGCAGTGACACTGAACCATGTGGGCAGGCCGAATAAGCAGAAATGGGGCAAGCAGCACAGGAAGCAGTGCTGAAGGGGTGAGGTGGGGTTAGGGGCTGTCCCAGGAGGGAGAGAGGTGCAGGTGCCCAGTGGGCCTGAGTTCCAGGGTCACTCTCCTGCAGGACAAGCTCTTGGGTGTAGACTGAGCAGACGGGACTGACTGAAGCCTGCCCCCAGCACACTCCTCTGTGACCTGGGGCCATTGCTGAAATGCTCTGAGTGGGGATGAAAACAGTAGTACCAGCACAGAATGTCAGTGGAGTGTAATAAGCCCCCAAATTGAAAACATACCCAGCCCAGCATCTGGCAGAAGTAAAAACCCTAAGAGACGGGTTCCCTCCCTGCCCACCTCCACTCCAGCCGGGCCACCCAGCCCGGGGGCATGAGCTCCACATTAAATACCCTGGGACTGTGTCCTGCTCCACTGCCAGTATGACCCTGGGCCAGCCCTTCCCTTCTCTGCACCTCACTTTCTTCATCTGCAAAATGGGGATAATAACAGCCCCTCCCTACAAGTCCTAGTGAGGACACAGTGAAGGCCTGTCCCAACACCTTTTCTCTCTCCCTCCAGCTTTGACAGGGCATGTCTGGCTCTGTGCAGAAATAGACTTTCTGTTCATATTAAACTTTCATGGAAGACAATATCTTCTACCTGATTAATGACTAGAGCAAAACTATATCAGCTTTCTTGCATTTTACCTTTACGAAAAAAACAGGCTGTCCCCATATGTGCACAGCTCTTCAGAAACTAGTTGGAACACATGGCTCCTCCTTTTAAGCCACAATTATGTTAAAAGCATTTTTCTCAACACTAAATGTTAGCTTTTTGCCTTTCTTTTCTTTTAAGTGAGAGCAATCCTGTTCACTGCTAAGGACTGAATAATATCCCCTCAAAATTCATATGTTGAAGCTATGGTCCCAAAGTGATGGTATTTGGAGATGGGGTCCTTGGGAAATAATTAGGGTTTGATGAGGTCATGAGGATGGGGCCCCCATGGTAAGGTTAGTGCCTTTATAACAAGATACACTAGAGGGCTAGCATGTGTTCTTTCTCTCTCTCTCTCTCTCTCTGTCTCTCTCTCTCTGTCTCTCTGTCTCTCTGTCTCTCTGTCTCTCTCTCCGTCGCTAAACCTGGGTTGGTTTGTTTCCAAGCCAGGAAGAGATCCTTCCCTAGAACCCAATCATTCTGGCTCCCCAATCTCAGACTTTCAGCCTCTAGAACTATGAGAAATAAATTTCTCTGGTTTAAGTCACCCAGTCTATGGTACTAGCCTGAGTTGACTAAGACATTCATTCTTGTGAATGACCTGTTAAGGAAGATGAATCTAGGAAATTCATGAACTCCTGGAAAGGCATTGCTCTTTTTCAAAGCCTTTATTTGTGACATAAAATACAGCTGAGTGTGAGTATATAAACCCAGACAAGGTCAGTGGGATGCTCCTGGGCAGGCTGAATAGTTTTGCTGTACAGCCGTCTGTAATTACTTGCTCCTAACTGGCACTCATAGCTTCTGTTTTCAGCCATGACCTACAAGAAACAATAGAGGTCGGGTTGGATCTGTCAGCTCTGCCACAGTCCTTAAAGGCAGCCAGGTAAGGCCCCGCCTGGACCCTCTCACCTGTACAGCTCCCTCAATCCCAGACCCCTTCTCTGGCTGACTCAACCCTTGGGACTCTAGGCCCTAAGGCTGGTGCTGTCTCTGGACCTTTGTCCATGGCCTTGGCATTGGATCTGTGAGCCTCGCTGTCCCTAAGGCTTGCTCCACCCAGCCTCTTGGCTCTTTCTCAGTGCACAACCAGGCAGATGGCCTAGAAAGTGAAGCCGAGCTGAATTTGATACCAACCTCAGATCTGAGCAAGAGACCCCACCCTGGCCCCAGGTATTAAAGGACACTGTTCTGTCCCTTCTCCAGCCATGTCTCTCACAGGATGTGGAGCCCACATGTCCAAAGAAAAGGATGTGCCCACTGAAGACTAGTCCCCAATTTCAACAATGGTTTAGATACCTGGGACCCCACACCTCCCCACCCAAATGTTCCAAAGCCCACTTCTCAAGCCCGGTGGGCCTTCCCTGGGTCTGTCTTCCTGATTGATGATGCAGGTACTGTGGGGCGAGCACCCCAGTCCTGAAAGGTGTCAGGGGCCAGCTATTCATGGGGGCATGAAAGGAGTGTGGGTATGTGCACGGGGCATCCACGTGCATGTGTGGCCCTGGTGGCATTAGACGGACTGGGGACAGGAACCCAAGGGTCCTGCACCTCCATGTCTGGGGTGGCAGGCACCCTGAGGGGCCTGAGAATATTAACATCAGACCTGCTCTTCCAGGTGGTTATAAAATTGTATTTGTCAAGGTAGCAAATAGATTATATATTACTTGCCAGGTAGCTGGCTTATCATTTTAAATATCTAGGAAAATGGACCTCCATTAGTGGGAGCGTCTCTCCCTGGGCCCCTCAAACATTAGGGACAGCCTGGAGTGTCTGTCCTACATGGACAGTGGCACATTGCCATCAGGGAAGAAGCCAACCTCCAGCAGGTGACATGGGCCACCTCCTCCTTCCATTGTTGGGAGTGGAGGAGCCAGGGAGGCCTCGTCTGATCCTGTTGAGGGGCAGGCAGAGTCCTCACGGGTGCCGTGTCCCACTGCAGGACCAGCATGGCACTCATCTGTCCACAGGGATCATTTAACCCCACTGTGTGAGGGAACATGCCCTACCTCTATGTGCATTTAATGGTTTCCTAGAGAAAAATAGGGCCCCGTAAGATGTGGCTGGAGAAGGTGGCAGGGGCCTTGTCACTGGGTTTATGGGGCTCCGCCCCCCTCCCACACCATCTCACTTATTCCTCACAACCACCCTGTAAGAAGGATACTATTATCATCCCCATTTTCAGGTGAAGGCAGCTGCCCCAGGTCACATGGTATGTATACGCACCCCCATCTTTTGACTGTTAGACCAGGGCCCCTTCAGGTGTTAGTAGAAGGTCAAGAGCAAGTACCCAAAGTATGGCCAGAGGCTGGGGTGGAAGAGAGCTGGGAGCAGCCGAGAGGTCTCAGTCACTCCTGTCTCCACCCCTGGGGACCCTTAGTGCCCAGCACAGAGCATGACACAGGGAGAACTTCCCTTGAGGCACGTAGCTGGTGAAGGGCTAACACAGCTATAGGAACAGGGTGGAGACTCCCCCTGTGTCCCCTTAGCCTGGTCCCTCCTGTTTCCCAAGCTTCCTTCAGTCACTGGCTTCCCTACACTGTGCCCTCTGCCTTCCAGCATTGAGGGCCTTCTCTCAATCTCCCGGAATACACCACGCTCCCACCCATCACAGGGCCTTTACACTTGCCCCCGTCACTGCCTAGATCACCTTCCTGGTCCCTTGGCCCTTCTTCTGCAAACTCCATGAGGCCTGCCACCTGGGCCCAGTTGCCTCTCTCTCCAGCATCATAATCAGTGTGCAAGAAACATGGAATGGGTGACTGAATAGACAAACTAATGATGCGATGACATCTGAGCTGAGTCTGTGACTGCAGCTTGGAACTTCCTTTTGAACCACCCCTATCAACCTTCTCTGATCTCCAGACTCAGCCCAGCATCTTCTTCCAGGTCCCTAACCCCTGAGTTCACCCCTCATTGGAGCCCTTACCATTCTGCACTGTGGGTGGTCTATGCCTCCGCCTGCCTCCCCATCCCGACTAGGGACTCTGAGGTGGGATTCTGGAGGGCCCCGGTGCCCACCCCTGGACAGGACCAAGGTAAGGACATTGAAGGTTCGTTAAACTAATGACACTCAAGAGAGGGAAAGCACCTGGCTCTACTCAGGGGTAAAGGTGAGGGCCCTTTGCTCTGCAGACTGGACTGCTGATCATCCCACCCAACACACACACACATGCACACGCAGACATGCACATGCTTGCACGCACACACACACGCACACACACCAGGCCATGCACCCTGGAGCCGAGAGTCTGGGAGTGAGATTTTTGGGCTGAGCGTCCCAGTGAAGCCAAAGCCAGTCTCCCCCGTGAGAAGCAGGCAGTGGGGGTACCCCTGAGCCTGGTGTCCAGTGGCTGGGCTCCTAGCAAGGCTGCGGAGTTGGTTAGTGCCTGAAAGGCACTGGTGGGGTGAGTGCTGGAGCGCATCCTTTCCGCTTGAGACCAGCCATTTTAAAATTCATGGAATCGCAGCATCTCAGGCTTCAGGGACTTCCCTAGGCACTTTGTGATAACCTGCTGCGGTGGGAACAGGATTTATCATCGTGTGCGCGTTTGCAACCGTTTTCATGCACACCAGAATTTTATCTCTACCCATCCAGCTTCTCCCCTTCCCTTGCCCTCTAAACAAGAATATTATCTTTGCAAGATGGTTTGTGATGTGTGCGCACACCTGCATGTGATGCCAAGCTCAGAGAATCTGCAGCGGAGAGAAAAACAAAGGAGAAACCAGAAGACTAAGGTGGTCACTCCATATTTAATGAGCTGGGGGTGTGAGGGAGAGAGGAGGCAGAGGACAGCCCTGCAAACTTGGGGCTGGGGGAGACTGGAGCACGGGCCGTAAGAGGCTCTGCGGGTCCCCGATGGGGGTGGGGGTGGGGCCTTGGGGGTAGGAATTGGCAGCCCCTTTCATTTCCTTCAGGAAATGGAGGTAAAGTAGGAATTCCTTTTTTGAATGACTATGGGTGACTGGACAACTTCTTTGGATACAGCATGGAGGGGAGACTTGGCCTCATGGGTCCCCAGTTATAAGCGGGCTGCCCCATCATGAAGGATGCGGACATTGGGGCTCCTCGAAGGCAGAGGTGAACTTGCACGGGTTGTGCCAGTGCCCACGGCCTGGCCTGTGCAGGGGGGACACTTCCCAGACAATTGCTGAACAAATGGAGAAAAAGGAGCAACAGGCTTTTCGTTTAGTTCATCCTCTGGTTACTTTGTGGATCAAAAGTAATGAAGAAGAGACTGCCCTAAGGGTGTCACTTCTATCGTCTTGCACAGATGAGGAAATAGAGCAGGGAAGAGACTTGCCCAAGGTCACACAGCCAGGCAGTGGGGAGCTGGGGGCAAAGCCAGGCAGGATCTCTCCCCAGTCGCTTCCCATGCGCTCAGAGCAAGGGAGGGGGCGGTGATGTGCAGCTGTGGGGCATCTAGGCAGGAGTTGCGGGGAAGGTCGCCTGTGAACTAGACTTTGAAGGACGCTAAGAATTTTGCTAGGTCATGGGGCGGGAGGGGCATTCCAGGTGGACAAAACAGCCTGAGAGAGTGGGGAAGCCCAGAGGATCTGTGGGGAATAGAGAGTGGTGGTGTTTGGTAGGATCAGCAAGGGGAAATACAAGGGGGGACCCCCCAAAAAACAAACATTATCTTCTGGAGGGTGGGCTTCCCCCACCAGGTGAGTGTTCTAGGAACCCATCTGCATCACTGCACCAGCTGGCGTTGTTGTGAGAGGTTGCATTCAGCTTCAGGGAGTTTTTTTAAACTCTTTCAGCGCATTTGCCCATTTCATGATGGGTGATTTACAAACACACCTGCCCACACAGCACTGAGTGTTCAGCAGTTTTAACCAAAAAAAAAAAAAACATGACTCCTTGCGCCATCCTCCCTATTCACCCAATCGACCCCTAGCAACATTATTTTCAAAGGGAAACAATTTGCCAATTTGAAAGAGCTGAGACAAAAAACAACGAAAGCAGTAAAAGGCATCAAAATCAGTGAGTTCTCCCTGGCTGGTGTGGCCCAGTGGATGGAGTGCCAGCCCAAGAACCCAAGGATCACTGGTTTCGATCCCCAGCCAGAGCACATACCTGGGTTGCAAGCCAGGTCTCCAGCCAGGTCCCCAAATAGAGGCAGGTGAAAGGCAACCATACATTGATGCTTCTCTCCCTTTCTTCCTCCCTCTGTTCCCCTCTCTCTTCCCCTGGGTACAGTCACTCCCTCCTGGAGAACAGCCCCCCTGAGCCCAACACTTGAATTTCTCTTCTGTTACTTGGCTCTTAGCTGGCTCCTCTACTGTTTCTGTACAGAGATAACAATAACAATAATTATAATAATCCTGGTTCTCAGATCCTTCCTCTCAGTAGAGCTTTACCAGCACCAGCTGTGCCGCCTCCATCTCCCCAGAGAAAGGGGTGCTAAAGGCTGTCTTAGTGCGGGACATCTAGCATCAACCCACTGTGTGACTCTGAGCAGGTCCTTTCTCATTCCGGACCTCAGGTCCATCTGCACAACACAGGTATTGAACTGGACACCTACAGAGATGGGAAGGGTTACTCACTTTGAACTACTAAGTTCTGAGCATGTTGGGGGAGGGGGGGGAGTCTGCACCTCTGACCTTTTCCCCTCTCCTCTCTCCAACTCACAAAACAACAGCCCCAGTGACCTCTTGCTGGGCCTCAAATGATGCCTCTTCTGGTATCAGGCCCTTTGCACTTACTGTTTCCTCTGCTTCTGCTTTTCCCAGATGTAACCAGACACATCCCTTCCTTTCATTCAAGGCTCAACTCAGATGTCCCCTCAAGTATCATCCGGCCCGGTCTGTTACACTCTTATCCCCCGAATGTATCCTTTCCAAGTGTCTGTGTTGAAGCCCTAACCTCCAATACCTCAGAATATGAATGTGGGGGTGGGGGGTGCCTCTAAAGAGGTAAGTAAGTCAAAACAAGACCATTAAGGTGGGCCCTAATCCAATCTGGCCAGTGTTTTTGTAAGAAAAGGAGATCAGAACTCACAGGGAGGCACCAGCCATGTGTGCACACAGCAGAGACCATGTGGGGACACAGTGAGAAGGTGGCCATCTGCAAGTCAAGGGGAGAGTCCCCAAAGAAGCCAGATCTGCTAACACCTTGATCTTGGACTTTAGCCTCCAGAACTGTGACAACATTGATTTCTGTTGCTTATGCCACCCAGCTTGCTGCATTTTGTTAAGGCGGCCAGAGCAGGCTAATACACCGCCAACCCTGCTTTATTTGTCTGCCATCACTTACCAGCCCTGACGTTATTTATGTATGTATTTGTTTATTGTTTTGTCCCCTCCCCACCCCATCCGCTACAAGAGGAAGTCCATGAGGACAGGAACTTGGCTTGTTCTATTCTATGTGTCCTCAGACCACACGACAGTGCCTGGTGCAAAGCAGGTCCTCAGTAAATGACGAGGCTTGAGTCAAGATCTCTGAGTTCAAATTATAGCCCCTTCACTCCCTCATGGTGTGACCTTGGACTGGATTCTTGACCTTGCTGAGCCCAATGTTCCTGCTCCATAAAATGGACCCAATAATCATGCCAAACTCAGAAAAGGGTGCAAAGCTACAGTGGATAAATGCAGACCAATTGCCTAGCACAGTGCCTGGCATGTAGATTACTCCAGATAACTCCAGAAATAAGAGTTATAATTGTTGCTGTTGTTAACAATAATAAGTTCATTCACTCATTCATGCATGCATGCATTCATTCCCTCCACAACACACACTGACATCCTTTCTGCTGATGATGCTGGGGACACAGAAAATCAGACTTGGCTCCTGACCTTGAGAGGCTCACAGTTCAGTCGGGGAGACAGACCAGGGAATCAGTACTGTGTGCAGAGGCAGAAGGAGATGGCGGTTCCCGGAGATGGAGATGTTGGGGCTGTGTCTTGAAGAGTGAGTAAGAGCTCGCTGGCTGAGAGGCAGGGAAAAAGTCCCACAGAGGACCAGGCAGGTATGAAAGCAGGGTGGGTGTTTGCCCAGTGTCACCTGGCTAATTTCCTTGTCTCTGTGCAGCTGGTACAGGGTTGAGGAGTTTGAACTGTGACCCAAGGACACCATGGAGCTGGGAAGAGTTTCCAACAGGGAGGGACCCTGTCATCTTGGTGCTGCAGAGAGAGGATAGCCCTGGGACACCATGGAGGGTGGGCTGGAGGGCAGAGAGGTTGTCAGCGCACAGAGCTGGGTCACAGGGGCACCAGACCAGGGCCCAGTGGTGAGGACAGGCCCCACCCAGGTCATCTCAGGGGAAGCAGTCAGGCCAGTGGGCTTGACCTGGAAATGTCTGAGCTGCCAAGTGGGTCCTCACCCACCCACCCACCAGGCAGAGCTGGGCTGAGATAGAGCTCGGTGACAGTGGGAGCAGAGAGCGGAAGAGGCTCAATCGGAGCATCACCTTCAAGGTTCATGAGGACGTCAGGAAGGAACATTCTGTCACCCAGAGCCAGCGCAGGAACACAGGCAGAACTAGAGGTGTTTCCTCCCCCACCAAAACCAAAGGAAAACACATTTGTTTTCATGACACATTAGTGATTTTTCAGGAGACCATGTGATTGTTTTCGCACTGGAAAGCCATGAATGGAAAATTCCACCTGCCTCCTCCAGACGCTGCACAATAGTGGAAGCTTCTGTCTCTGGGTTCCAGGGGCCTGAAATTCTGCCATTGGAGCTTCATTCCTATGACTTGAGGCTTTGTTCTTTGTTAAAATACAAACTTCTTCATAGAATTCATGTCTTCAGCACAGACTTATTTTCATTAACTCAACAAATATTTATTGACTTCTAGTTAGCAGACAGTACCTAGA
Source organism: Noctilio leporinus (assembly GCA_004026585.1). Classification (NCBI taxonomy): domain Eukaryota; kingdom Metazoa; phylum Chordata; class Mammalia; order Chiroptera; family Noctilionidae; genus Noctilio; species Noctilio leporinus. The sequence continues at coordinate 21,674 of PVIW01002058.1, forward strand.
AGCTGGGGATAAAGAGATTAATTAAGACTTGTCCGGGTTCATGCCTTTGTTTAAAAATGATTAAAGAAGACATTTTAGGTAACACAAATGAACTTATTCAACACCTCATGGAGCAGGGAGTTCCCAGTGGTTCAGGGAACTGCAACATGGGGCAGAAGACAGGAAGCTTTTATAGAAGAAAAATGAGGAGAAAAAAATACAAAAACAGGAAATGAATAAGGAACCAGGAAAGGAAAAACAAAACATAAATAAGGAACAAGGAAATAAGCATAAGACCCAGAGTTGGCTTCAAATATAAGGACTGATTGATTAGATACATTGCATTTCTGGTCAAGGGAAGCACTTACAAAGACACTCAAGTTATCTGAGTTTTAGTTTGCTGATGTAGCACTCTGGGCAGGAGCAGCTCCATCTTGGGCCTAGAAATCGATTTCAACACCTTCAAGAAACTGGCAAGCTCTGTGTGTATAGGGGGTGGGTCAGGGGGACCACAGGAACTCTGGCCATAGTGGTGCAGCAAACGGTGCTGGTGCTGCGGAAGATGGCTGCAAAAGTGACTCATTTCATATTTGCAGAAGGTAAAGCTTGAGATGCAGCCTAGAGGATGAAAGAGAGTCAGGGAGGGATGGTAGAGAATTCCAGATGGAAGACACAGCCAGGGGAAATGAAGGGACCCATGACCTAGTATGTGGGGGATAGGGGACTTTACGCCTACCCCGTCAGGAGGCTTGAGCATAAGGCAGCAAGCACATGGGAAATAGGGCTGGTCTTGCAGGGACTTTTAATTGATGGAATGTTATTAAGCACCTTAGATGATGGACTCTGTCACAGTTCTTTGCTATCTCCCCAACTCCCACCTCCCCTCTTCCCACCAAGCCCAACAGAATCTCCTTTGGAGAACTGCCTTGTCCCCCATCTCAGTCAAGTGATCAGAATGACCCTCAACTCCAGGGTGGGTTTGATGTGTTGATGCTGGCAGCCTACCCCATCCTGCTGGTATGTTATTGGTTCAGGGAAGGCTGCATGACCCAGCCCAGAGGGATACACACTTTTTTCTGGCTCCAGGGAGTGGCTGGGGGTGGGGGAGAGTGGCAGAAATGAAGATGACACTGGAGGGATGCTGAGAGGAGAAATGGAGCCTGGTAAACCTGCCTCCACAGCTCTCAGCTGAGCCAGCAACTTCTCATGTTTGTCTAGCCCATTTGTCTTTCCTTTCAAGTGAAAAATTCTTAACTGGTGCACGGCATTTCTGAAGGACAGACTTGCATAAAGCTGCAAAAGTAGCAGACAGTGGGTGCCTAGACCTGGAGCAGGGTGGCATGAACAAATCTTATGAGTCAAAGTCTTTCCCTAGAAAATATCCCCTGACCCCTTATACTTCCTTGACACCTGAATGGCAAGTCATAGTTGGGTATCCCATGCATCAGAAGTCCTGGAGTTTTATCCTAACCCAATCCCTTGCTTGATTGTGGGACCCAACGGAGTCCCACATCCTCCCTGGTTCTCCATTTGTGATTCACCCACCAGCCCCCAGAATGAGCTCCCCAAGGACAGGAGGCAATGCCCAAGCCACCCCTGCAATCCTAGAGCCCAAGACAGGCCTGGCACAAAGCAGGTGTCAGTGGGGCTGTTGCCCAATCAGTGTGAGTGAGAGGTGCTTCACTTTAACCTCCCAGGGTCAGAATTAGGGTCAGGGTCATGTGTGATGCTGATAGGGACTGACTGCTGTTCCTCCATCAATCACAAAGCCTCCCGGAAACCCAGCCGCATATTAACGCAACAGGGAGAAATTTCACAAGCTGCATGGAGGAGGCCTCAGCTCCCACAGAACCTTTAATGCTGCTGAAGGCTCACTGAGCTGCAATTAGACTGCAGGGTGAGAAAAAGTACCCCTAAAGCTCAACTGTTTACTTTCCGGCTGCAGCTGACCAGGGCAGCCAAGCTCTAGGCATCTCTCCACAGTCTGCTCGTTGTAGGCAGCGTTGAAGAACCCATTCTGGGGCACAAGACTCAAAGAGCAAAGCAAACCAGTGGGGGTCAGCCCAGGTTTATTCCTTTAAAATGGCAGAACCACTGCTCTACCCTGCTGTGGTGACATGGGCTACATCTCAGAACACAGGTGTGTACTTACAGGCAGGGGCAGAGAAGGCAAATGTGGGGGGACCCACCTGCTCCCATGCAGAAAAGATACAACCTGAGAAGCACTAAATGGTGATCTGGAGCTCAAAGGGGTCTATGTGTTGTGTTGTGTGTGTGTGTGTGTGTGTGTGTGTGTGTGTGCGCCCTGACCAGAGCATCCTGCCTCTGTGTAAGTTTTACTCGAATATCATGGAAAGTTATTCATTGTTTTTTATTAAAACAATGATAGCTGCTAGAGGAAAGGGGGAGGGGGAATTGTGGAGAGAAGGGGAAGGGATTAGTCAAGGAACATGTATGAATGACCCATGGACATGGACAACAGTGTGGAGGATGGACTATGAGGGAGAAGCATTGGAACAACTGTAATAAAACAAACAAGAATTTTTTTTAAATTATGGTTATATTATAAAGGGCAATTTTTGCATGGATTTGAAATACTAAATTGGAGAATCAAAAGAACTTGTAAACTGTTAATGGGGGCTTAAAGAAGCATTGGCTATATGTAGACTTTTTGGTAACCTGGGTGTCCCCATGTCCTGACACCGTTAGCAAGAAACTCCCTGCTTCTCCTTCCAAAACTTGTCAAAATCAGCCCCCTGCGGTCTCTGAGTGGATCTGTCCGTGGTGCTGAAACAGGATTGAACCATTCAGGCCTCAAAGTTTCTATTGTGTCTATCTCTTGAAAGCGGATAATAGGGAAGGCTCAGAGAAGGCCCCCAAACGTGGAGCAGCTCTGAGGGCCAGGGAGTGAATATTCCTTACCACTTCCACGTCAGTTCAGGGGCAAGGTAGGACTGGAGGTTAAGGAGAGGAGCAAGATTAGGATAATTATCACATGTGGTGTTTATAATGAAAATATTTCTTGAGTTTGGAGACATTCTTCTGCTTCTTAAGAATGATTTAGGGCTATTTTTTATAATTTTTATTTATTTGTTTATGAGAGAGGGGGATACTTGTTATTAGACTTATCGACACATTCATTGGTTGATTCTTGTATGTACCCTGACCAGGGATCAAACCTGCATCCTTGGGTGTATGGGGATGATGCTCTAACCAACTGAGCTACCCTGTCAGGGATCCATCCAGGGTTCTTGAAGATAGAAAATAGTGTGAGTATGTGTGTGTGTATGTGTGTGTGTGTGTGTGTGTGTGTGTGTGTGTATGTGTGTGTGCACACCTGCATGTACATCTGAATGACAATGCAGGTATTAGCTTTTCTATGTGATGATATATGTCTCTCACATTAAGACAACCTGGCATCTCATAATACAATTACTCAAGGGGAAAAATCTGTGACAATTTTTTTTTTAATTTTACAATATAAATGTATATTGTATTCATATCAGTTATTAAGTTTTTTAATACATACACTTTTGTCTGTTCGCTTTATCTCTACAACTCTGGTGAAAACCATACAATCTCTTAAGTAAATATTTGTAGGATCCAGAAGTGACAAAAAAAATTCCCTGCCCTTTGGTGCTTCCATTCTTAGAGAAAAGGAGACAATAAATACATATGTACCTATGTACAAGGTTAGTTGGTGATAAACACCAGGAGGAACAATAAAGTAGAATAAAGATGTTGCTATTTTATTGTTTTTTCTTTTTCTCCCCTTTTATTTAAAATAAAAATAAAAATAGTTCATGCATATCTCCCTTCCCTCACCCCTGCCCCTGGCAACCACCAATCTGTTCTCTGTATCTATGAGCTTCATTTATTTGCTTGTTTTTAGATTCCATATATAAGAGAGATCATATGATAGTTGTCTTTGTCTGGCCTATTTTACTTAGCATAATGCCCTCAAGGTCCATCTGTTGTTGCAAGTAGCAAGATTTCATTCTTTTTATGGCTGAATAATAAATATTCTATTGTGTATGTATATATATATACACATCTTTTTTATTCATCCATTGATAGACGCTTAGGTTGTCTTCATATCTTTGTTATTGCAAATAATGCTGCAATAAACAAGGGGGTGCAGATATCTTGTCAAGTTAGCATTTTTGTTTTCTTTGAATAAATACCCAGAAGTAAAATATCTGGGTCATGTGGCAGTTCTAATTTTAATTTTTTTAGGAACTCCATGGTGTTTTTGATAGTGGCTGCATCAATTTATAGTCTCACAAACAGTGTACGAGGATTTCTTTTTCCTCAAACCTTACCAATACTTGTTGTTTCTTGTCCTTTTGGTAATAGTCATTCTAACAGGTGTCAGGAAATATTCATTGCAATTTTGCATTTTCCTGATGATTAAATATGTAGAGAAGCTTTTCATGTATCTGTTGGCCATCTCTATGTCTTCTTTGGAAAAATGTCTGTTCATATCTTCTGCCCATTTTTATCAATTTTCTTTTTGCTATTGAGTTGTACAATTTATTTATATATATTTTATTGACTATATTAGCCTCTTATCAGGTACATTTTTTGCAAATATTTTTCCCATTCAATAGGTTACCATTTTGTTTGATGGTTTCCTTTGCTGTACAGGAGAATTTTAGTTTGACTTAGTCCTACTTATTTATTTGTGCACTTGGTTCTTTTGCTTTGGTGTCAGATTCAAAAAATCATCATCAAGACCTATGTCAAGGAGCTTACTGCATATGCTTTATTCTAGAAGTTTCATGGTCTTATATTCAAGTCTTTAATCCATTTTGAGTTAATTTTTGTGTATGGTGTAAGACAGTGGACCAGTTTTTTATTATTATTATTTTTTAATGGCTGTCCAACTTACCAGCACCATTTAGTGAAAAGACTGTTCTTTCCGCATTGTATATTCTTGTATCCTTTGTCATAAATTATTTGACTATATACGTGTGGGTTTATTTGTAGACTCTCTATTCTGTTCCACTGATCTATATGTCTGTTTTTATGGCAGTACCATACTGTTTTAATTACTACAGCTCTGTAGTATCACTTAAAACCTGGGAGCATGATGCATCTTGCTTGGCTTTTCTTTGAGAATCACAGTAATTTTTGAAGGTGAAGATCTAGATACCCTTAATCTTCTCATTTTACAGATAAAATAACTGAAACCCAGATGGGCACCCAGCAAGTGAAGAGAATAACCAGCATCAGATCCCAGGGTCCCTAATTCTGAGATCTTTGTCTATAACAAAATGGCAGGCACAACCTGTGAGTTAGTCCAGGATGTTGGTTGTTTTATTTGATTTTGTTTGGTTTGGTTTGGTTTTTAGCTTGCTTCGCACCCTGCCTGCTCTTCTAAGAAGTGGGGGGTGCAGGTAGGGAAGACCCGTCTGCATTCAGACTTAGCATTCCAGGTCTGCCACTGACTCAAGTGTGTGACCTTGGGCAGCCTCTCCTTGACCTCCATCATCACTGCTTCTCAACTGTAAAATGATCTTCCACAAGACCAGAGCACTGAGTTTTCAATCCCCTGGCATTCTGGATGTCCTCAGAGCATCCCCTTCCCCCAGGGGTTTCAAAGATGGATGTGGCCTACATGTGATTTCAGTTCCTCCTGCTGGAAACTCAGTTCCATGTACTTGGGTTGAATAAGTTGATTTGTAGATATTACCATTTCCTGGGGCTGCTCACATCAGAAGCAGTGGGAGGTTGTTCCAAGTGCTTCTGAATGAGCCCAGAGTCCAGCTGGGACAAATCCATCCCTCCAAAACAACATCTGCTAGAAGGTGGCATTGAATTATGTCATATTAGAATAGCATTTTATTTGATTCCTGTAACCTTTATTTAGTCAGAGTCAAATCTCCCATGGAGGGACCAAATTCCTTGTCTGGGGACTTTTTTCTGGCAAGAGGTATCCTGGGAGGTGACTGACTTACAAAGGAAAGAAGGGGTATCTGTGGAAGAGTGAGGGTCTCTGGGCCTGAGTGGGGACAAGAGTAAGCCTTCTCGTGGGAGAGGAGAAGCCTGGGGTTGGAAGAGCCACACCAATGGGATAATTTGCTTCACAGAGTCTGCCACCCAGCATAGGTGCCCCAAAGATTCATCTCATCACTCATCCATTCACTTCTCACTCACTCAACAAACACATCTTGGCCATTGGTATGCAAGGGTAACATGCTAGGTGAAGAGGACACAGGTGATTAAGAGCTTGTCCTTACCTTCAGGGGCTTACAGTCTGGCACTAGGGAACAAAACTCTGCCCCAAGAAAAGCAAAAATAGGCACTATGGAGCAGGAGAAGGAAGCATGAATTACCTCAAGGGGCAGCTGGGGCTGGTGTGGGTCTGAGGGTAGCTGCCCCAAAAGCAGACAGTGAGACAAGCGCTCTGGTGCCAGCAGTTTATGGGCAAGATGACCCCAGGAGAGGACATGGAGAGATTGCACAGGGAAGGGAGTAGAAGTAAAGCCAACACAGCATGGACTAACAATGGGTCACAGTGGCGGGCTGTAGGCTCAGTCCTGCTGGGGCCTCTCGGAAGCCCACGAGGGGCTATCTCAGAGCCATCCTCCTGGAGCACAGGGAGGCTGGGCATTTACCCACTGACTCTGAGGACACTAACTTCTCCTGCCTCCTGAACTTGCAGGTGGCACCTGCCACAAGAAGAAGCAGGTTCCCCAGGTGCCAGAAAGAAAAGGATAAAAATGCAGGCATTCCAGGTGGGAGCTGTCAGCATGCCCAGAACTGTCTGTAGTGTCAGGAGAACTCAGAAAGCCAGAGATGAGCTGGCGCATCCCCAGCACCTGCAATGGCATCATTAGAAAACCGATGCCTGAGCCGGGTTGGAAGTGTGAGTACGAGTTTGGTCGCTGCAGTGGGCACAGGGGGTGGCTAATCCAGACAGCTGGGACGGTATGTGCATGGGAGGGGGGAAAACAAAGGTGATGCAAAGGACCAGAGGATTTCAGGGCAATAACTTATTTTAGAATTAATCATGGGGCAGTTTGAGCAGACTTTATGCAGAGAAGCCTTATCTGGTGGAGTTAGACAGAGAACTTTATAGGGACAGCTCCCTGCAAAGGTAGAAAGGAATGAATCCAGAGGAGAGGAAGGAACTGGCCTTCTGCCAGGAGAGGAAGAATTCTGCCCCTGAGAATGGTTAAGAATTCTGTTCCCGAGCTGTCTGACAATAGGTTTAGCGGTAAGACAGGCGGGAGCACTCACAGAAGCCATTCCCGTTGGGCACAGGTAGGAGCTTGAGAAGGACGGAGGGCTTGAATAGTCCTTGAAGGTAAGGGATGTGGGAGCAGACGACAGGAAGGTCAGAGGAAGGATGGGCAATGCTGGAGCCAGCTGAAGCTGGCATACGCACCTGGGCACTGTTGCCAGTACTCACTGAGTGCATTTTTCTCAGCGGCTCCCTGGCATCTCAGAACAGGAGTTGAGGGAGCAGATGGTTGCATTGGGAAATGGCTGGAGTTTGGCAGGGCAGGGAGGCAAGAGGAAAATGCCAGCCTGCAGGCACAGTGTTCCTGGAGGGGGCCCCACTGTGTCCCATCTCCTCTCCTCTCCTTGTACCAGCAAGGATGGGTGAGGGTGAGAGCTAAAAAGACCCCATCTGGGAGTTAGGGGACCTGGCTCTCATCCAAACTCGGGGGCCCACTTTATGTGGACAAGTCACTTCTCCTCCTCTGGGTCTCCCTTCCTACGTCTGTTAACTCAGAACTTCTCAACCTCAGCACTAATGACATTTGGGGCGGATAACTCCTTGTTGTGGGGGCTGTCCTATGCTGCATAGGAGGGTTAGACCATCCCTGGTTTCTATCCACTAAATGCCAGTGACATACACACACCTCCATTGGGAACCCAATGTTTCCTGAGAAGCAAAACTGCTCCATGTTGAAAACCACTGTATTAATAATAATAAATAATAATAATAATAATACCTATCCATCCAATCCATGTGCAAAAGGGTTCTCATGAAGAACACATAAAAAATGAAAAGTTAACTGGTGGGGGGTGGGGGTGACCTTCTGACAGCCGATTAAAGCAGCTTGGCTATGAATAGGTATTTATCACAACTGCTCCATTTCCCATCTGTGAAATAAATACATGGGTCAGAGGCTGAGTTGGGTCTGGAATCCAGGTGTCCCAGGACCATGCTCTTTCCATACTGCCAGCTTTATGAAAGTTCACCTTTTTGCAAAGCATCCTGAGAAAATGCCATATCCCTGTTTTTGCATAGTCAGTGGATTTCTCAAGGTGGACCTTAAAGAGCAGAGGGGAGAAAGGCTAAGATGAGAAGAACAAGAGGGAGCCCTAGCTTATCAAGGGTGGAGATCAGGACAGCAAAGGAGACCAGATGACGGGGTGGAGCGTATTTAAATCAGTGTCCATGCAGGAGACAGAGAGCACACCACTAACTTGAACAGGGAAAATCAAATGTAAAGGGCTCATTAGTAAGATGGGATCCATTACAAAAAGGATTAAAAGAGGACCCTGAAGAACACTATATGAAGAATAATATATGTAGGGAACATGTACCACTGCTAGCAATGACTAATAAGGGTGTGGCTGAAGCCAGCCTGTAAAAGTGGCCACCAGGTGAGGAGAGTGCAGCCTGAGGGTGAGGTGGAGGTGGCCCCCCATGGCAGCTGAGCTGGTGGCTGAACAGCTTCCACATTGAGTTAAATACATACACACACACATACATACATACATACAAGGAGATCCAGAAGCGAGGTACCTCCTGATGCTATCACCTTGCACTAATCCCTCCAGTGTCCCCGGTTGACAGATAGCAGCATTGCACTGGCTGGCAAAGAAGAAACATTACCAGGATCCAGCATCACAAAGCAGGGCAAAGAAGGGTGGATTTGGAACTGAGGGGCAACAAAGCAATAGCAGCCACGGCCCTTGCTTTTGTCTAATCAGTTTTTATACACACCCATACCTTCGACATGCTTTTGAACTTCTGTTCACAACAAATCAATTCTATGCTTCTACCTAACAAGACAATTACCCTTTGGACAAATAAAATTCTGACACTTGCCTCAAAATGGGGAGATACACAGTTCCAATGTCACTGGATCTGTCACTGTACCTGTGAATGACTCCTCAAATTCAATACAGTCAAATTCTGTTTCCTAAAAACTAAATTATAAAGTTAACTTCCAATTACCGTGTATGAATATTAATGGGAAGAAAGAGAGAGAAGAAACCAGTTAACATCTAGATACAAATTTGTAAATATAACAAGCAAAGGTACTATAGCCTTCATTTCTGTAATTGGTCATATAGCCTTAATTTCTATCTAGGACTTCCTTCTTCCAATACCCATCCCTCATTTCCCCCATCCTCAACCAGAACCTTAGCTATATGGGGGTTTTACCAGGAAAAAAAATGAACCGAAACTTCATTCCTAAATGGTAAAGTCATCAATTATCCTGTTCCTGGGGGCTGACAGAATTTTCCATTAACCTTTGCAGTTGGACACGGAAGTACTAAGAGGTACTCTAGAGAATCCCCTGAGTTTCAGACAGAGGCCTCTGTGCCCCATTATGTAGCAGCAACCCAATCTCACCTTGGTAGTCAGAATCAATCAATCATTCCATCCAGTAGAATAACTCTTTTTTGTGGTTAAGCAAAACACAATACAAACAAACAAAAAAAATCCCACAAAAATGCTTTCTGCTTTACTGTTTGTTCAGTGACAGAAGGACCTCAAGGCTCATCCTTCCATTCATTGGAACCACCATTATGTCCTCTGGCGTGGCCCCTTGGGACCAAAGATTTCCAAGCCAGCAGAGCTAAATTTTCCTAAGACAAGAAGCAAAACTTCTGTAGGTGGATGATTAAAAATGACAATGAGAGGAGCCTGAGCCCATTGTTTACTGCTTCTCCATCTCACCTCCGCCCTTTCAGGCCTGCGGGTGGGACCAGAGGACTTCCCCTTGCAAGCATGATGTTAATCTTTGTCAGTAGATGGCACTGGCAGGACACAGGACGCTATCTGATTCCAGTGTTCTCTGCTCCCTAGTGTGCAAGAGGACACTGTGGGGGTGGGAAGCATGACCCTCGTGACATCAGCAGCAGCCCCCCAGCTGGCTTCCTGAGACAGGACTGGTGGAAGCCCCAGCTCACCTCCAAGTGCCCTCCTGATGAGGGCTCTCTGTACCCCACCCCTCTATGCCCCAACTGGCTTTCCAGCACAACCAACAGCAACTCCCCACAGACAGCCTCCCTATGCCATCAGCACCTCAGCAAGTAGTTCTCTGCCCACTAACCCGGGCCCACCATTAGACCACCTCTGGCCTGGCCAACTCAGTGAACTCTTCCACCGTCAATGGGCTACAAACACACCCTCTTACTGGTCTGAGTCCCAGACACGAGGAGGCTCCTCACTCCCTTCTAAGTTTCATTCCTTGAACACTTTCCCCCTTCAATCTCCATGGTATTCTTTAAAGTTTTCCTTTATTTCTCTTTAGTTAATTTGATGGAGTTTCTGTCTCCAGAATGAACCTTGACTGACAAAGGACCACTCGCACTCCCACACCTTGATTAAGAGATCCATGTCTTGCATTGATGGGGGAGACAGCACTACACAGCACTCTCTGAATCAGTGCATACTACGCTGCATCTTTTCAGGGTTTGTGTCCCAACTGGCACCATACTTGAGCCTTTAATAAGTTATTCTATCCTTTGATTAAGCCATCTACATTCAGGCGATGACTTAAATGGTAAGACCGGTTAATTCCATGGGAATGATCCTACTGCGGCTCTTCCTTTGTAATGAAGTGAGTTTCTTGAGAAGAGGCAATTCTGGGCAGCATACCATGATGCTGGGTGAGGCATTCTCTAACTCATAGGTGGCGGTATAAACAAAAGCATTGCAGGCAGAGACAGCAAAACCACATCCAGAAAATAATTCTATTCCAGGAAGGAAGAATCACTTCTCCCCACATGATGGAAGCGGTGCAGTGAAATCAACCTGCCACCAGGTAGATGGCTGGTCCATCCAGGGAATGGTGCCATATTTGCGAACTCATGTTGGTCCCATGTTGGAAGCTTATGAGCACCCAGTTGTGCTGGTACCCAAGGCAGCCTTTAATGAGGGGGAGTTCATGTTTTTTAACCCATGCCTATCCCCTATCCCTGCCATGATGGTAACTTGATTCACAGGCTAATTGGATAAGCATAGGGATAGCTGGGTAGAGAGGCTGATAAACCACAAAGCGCACCCCGATATTCATCTGATTATTAGAAGCCTCCCTTGCAGTGAATTCCTCTTAGTGAGCATTTGTGTGAGACGCAAACCAGCCTATGCCCATTCTGAAGAGCCCATCCACAAACCTCTTCCTCAGAAGTCTTTGCCACCGATCTTCCAATCCTGTTCCTCCCAAGTCTCTGACGTCCCAAACTGTACCACTACCGACTGCTCATAAACCGCTGTAGATCCCTACTTGTGGCCATCTCTAATTCCAAAGCAGGCAACCAAATATATTAGTAACGCTTAACTACTTAACGTTGTACTCACTGTAAAGGTTTTCCTTCACCACTGTCCGAATGCTGCCATCTTCCATTTGGGGTGGTCCCAGCCTGCTGTGTGGCACCAGCTAGGAGCCAGCCTCGAGTTCTCATTGCTCAGTCAACTGGTCTTAAGAAACTCCCCCAAGAAGCTGTACGTTTGAGAAGTAGGCCGCAATGAAGCAGGAGTCAGAATCACTGACTCATGTAACTTCATAACTCCCAGGCTTGCCCAAGCATAGCCTCTTTACACCACTCCCCTCTGATGGCAGACTGCGGCTTCACAAAGCTACATTTATAACTAGTTGTGTCAAGGAAATCCTAAATGGGAATCTCAGGCTGGATGGCGTCCCAGAGTTAGGCATCACGTCTCCACCACAGTCCAGGGGCAAGCTGGGAGCTCTTTCTCGGAAGAACAAGTATTACGGGCATAGGAAAGAATGGATTTACTCAAATGCTGGAGGTCGGCTCCGGGATCCCCCTTTTGGGGCTTGTCTGAAACTCCATACAGCAGCCCTGCTTACTACGAAACCTGTAAGAGTCATGAGCTGCTGGATTACAAGGACAAAGTGGCAGAAGGACTTTACTGAAACCTTTACTTCGGGCAGAGCTTCTTTTGCTGCGGTCCCCATGCCAAGCTGGCAGTCTCATGAGGGTCTCGTCAACCAGTCACAGCAGCTCATGCAAACGTAATACATGTTTCTTCCAAAATCCGAAAGCCTACCAAGTGCCATTTTCTTCTTTATGAGATAGGTAGTGGAAGGCACAGCAATTCGGTTTTCACCTTGGAGGGGGTATCTCAACATGTTTCATACCATTGAACCCTCAGAAACCTCAGAGAGAGAGCAAACCTCTAAACTGTTGTATTTCTCTCCCACCCTCTCGTCCATATACGTGGTACTTCCTGTTCCTCAGATGTAATCAGCTTGTCAGTGTGATGCACCAGTGTGGTGTTTTGCATGTCAAGATGATCAGATTATCTGTGGACTGTCTAACAGCAGAAACAAGAGGTTCAACTTAGCTCTGAGGCAAGACTGTGAAAGGTAGGTATACGGTTGGCCCCCTCAGGTACAAGCCAACTGGTTTTGGAAGCCCTCACAAATGCGTGTGGAGAAAAAGGCAGTAGCTATGCCAGTGGTTATATACCAAGTGCTATACTGAGTTGCTCCAGTCAAGACTGGACCTGGAGCAGAGGCTGCAATTACGTTGCCACTGGATGAAGCACACAATTGTCCAGTCATTTTCCAAAACCCACCCAGCCTCCCCACAGACCGGACAGGCAAGGTAAATGGGGATGAGACAGGAATCACCACCTTTGTACATCCCAGTCTTCATCAATCCCTGAAATTTCCACAGGGACAGAGAAGTGCTTCCTATTTACTATCATGGTAGAAAAAGGAAGTTCCAGGAATTTCCATTTTTTCCCAGAATTCCTTTCATAATGGCCCTCACTTCATGAGTCATCTACTCACTAATGGGGATTCTTCCAGTTGCCGAGTAAGTCGACTTCAATTATACATTTAGGAGCTAGGCAAATGGCCCGCTAGACACACTTGCTCTAAGTGCTGATCACCTGACTACCTTAGTTGTTTGTCACTTTGACTGGGCGGCCAGAGTGGCATTTTGTATCCCCAAGGATACCATAAATTCAGAGCAGTGTCTAGTAGGGTCCAAAGGTCTGGGGGGTTTTGTTTGTTTGTTTGTTTTCCTGTTATATAGATCGAGCAATACTGTAGTAAACTCTCCAGCTATTTCTTTCCTAGGGACACGCTGATCAATGAGTCACCACCAAATGTCCCTATGGACATTCTGATTACAGGTACATCCCTTCTGTGTTTTATGGTCAAGGCACTTACCTTTGGCCACGAAGCACTGCCACTTAGCCTCTACCTCTCCAGGTGCTTGTCATCCTCAGGAAGCCAGGGAGCCCAGCTGAATGGCAGGCAACACACTCCTGGTGATATCTGGCCTACAAAGGTGAACACTCACAGCTTAAGGTTGCAGGTCCTCATCTCCCTTCTTCCCTTCTATATTTCTCAATGCCTTCATTAGGAGAGTGACTTCTGGGAACTTTCATGGAACATAATCTGGGGGGGGGGGGGTATGTAGATCATACATGAGAAATTCACTCCAACATCCTATATCCTTAAACCATCAGATTCCCTCCTCCACATAATTCCATGGAAGCTCTGGCATCTTCACTCATTCAACATAAGCCATCTTTTTTATATAACTATTTCTTTTTTTTTTAATGCTATTACAATTGTCCCACTCTTCCCCTCTCTGTCCCCCTCCATCCAGCCTGCCCCCACTTCCATAATCAGTCCCCTCATTGTTATCCATGTCCATGTGTCCTTCATATATGTCCTTTGACTAATCCTTTCACCTTCTTTCAATCTCCTCCCCCTCCCTCCTGACGGCAGTCTGTCTATTCCACGATTCTATGCCTCTGGTTCCTTTACGCTCATTTGTTTATTTTGTTCATTAGATTCCTCTTTAAGTGAGATCATATGGTATTTGTCTTTCACTGACTGGCTTATTTCTTTTCGTTTCTTCTTCTTCTTCTTCTTCTTCTTTTTTTTTTTTTTTTTTTTTTTTTTTTTTTTTTTTTTTTTTTTTTTTTTTTTTTTTTTTTTTTTTTTTTTTTTTTTTTTTGGCAACTTAACTGGTTTATTCTATGAATCTCAGCATATTTCTTTTTTTAAGCATATTTTATTGATTATGCTATTACAGTTGTCCCAATTTCTTTTCCCTTTGCTCCCCTAACCCAGGGCCCCTTCCCTTTCATAATTCTACTCCCCTTAGTTCATGTTCATGGGTCATGCATATAAGTTCACTGATTTCACCCTTTCCTATATTATTCTTAACTCCCTCCCCCCGCCCCGTCTATCATGTACCCTCCAATTGCATTTCCTGATCTCTGCACCATTTCCCCATTTGTCCCCCTTCCCCCTCCTACCCGATCATCGTCCCAATGATAGCCGTATCTATGATTCTGATCCTGTTCTGATTGTTTGCTTAGTTTATTTTTATTTTTTTTAGGTCCTGTTGTTGATAGTTGTTTTTCATTTTAACGTTCATAGTTTTTATCTTCTTTCTCTTAAGCAATTCTTTTAATATTTTATATAATAATGGCTTGGTGAAGATAAACTCTTTTAGCTTTTACCTTGTCTGGGAAGCACTTTATCTGTCCTTCCATTCTAAATGATAGCTTTGCTAGGTAGAGTAATCCTGGTCGTAGGTTCTTGTTTTCCATCACTTTGAATACTTCTTGCTAGCCTCTTCCTGCCTGCAGAGTTTCTATTGAGAAATCAGCTGATAGTCTCACAGGGACCCCTGTGTAGGTAACTCTTTTCTCTTGCTGCTTTTAAGATTCTTTCTTTAAGGTTTCATCAGGTAGCATTCCACCCAGGTGCTGCTGCCTGCTTTGGTTGCCTATTGCTGCATCGTTAACTACCATAACATGTAGTGATTTAAAACAATAAGCATTTATTCTCACACACACACACACACACACATTTAATTTTCTTTTCTTAAGATTTTATTTACTATTTTTAGAGAGAGGGAAGGGAGAGAGGCAGAGAGGGAGAGAGATATCAATGTATAGTTGCCTTTCACCTGCCTCCAGTTACAGACCTGGCTGGAGACCTGGCTTGCAACCTGGTTATGTGCCCTGGCTAGTGACCTTTGGGTTCACAGGCTGGCACCTTATTCACTCTCTTTTTATCTTTAAACTTTGGCATTTTAATTATGATGTTTTCTTGATGTGGTCCTCTTTGGGTCTAGCTTGCTTAGGAGATTCTGTGCTTCCTGAACTTATATGCCTATTTTCTTCATTAGGGTAGGGAAGTTTTCCTTCATTATTTTTTCACACAAGTTTTCAATTTCTTGCTCTTCCTCATTTCCTTCTGACGCCCCTATGATTTGCATGTTGACGTGTTTAAAGTCATCCCAGAGGTTCCTAAGCCTCTCCTCATTTTTTTCAATTCTTATTTTCTTATTCTGTACTGGTTGACTGTTTATTTCTTCCTTATGTTCCAAATCATTGATTTGAACCCAGGTTTCCTTCTCTTCATCATCGGTTTCATGTGGATTTTCCTTTGTTTCACTTAGCCTCACCCCCACTTCTTCCCTTCTGTGTTTGTCGAACTCAAGCATATCTGTCAAGCCTGTGAGCATCTCCGCCATTTTAAACTGTGTGTCTGTTAGGTTGGCTATCTCCTCATTGCTAGTTTTCCCACTGGAACCTTGATTTGTTTCCTTTTTGGGGCCTCACTTCTCTGTCTCCTCAACCTCAAAGGCTCCTGTGTTTGCCTCTGTGTCTTAGGTAGAGCTATCACACCTGCTACATTGTCAGGGGCAGAACCTTAGATAATCATCATTGTAGGGCAACCTGTTCCACCGTGTTGTGGTGCTGTACGTGGGCGGGGGGATCTGAAGGGGACAATGCCACTTGCTGAGCATTTGCTGCTTTTCCAGGCACTTCTGCTTTCCGCATGAGACTGGCGCCTTCTAGCTATTGCCCTGGCCATGGTTCCCAGAGTGGGTGGGTTTGTGGATGTTCTAAGACTGTGAGGGCCTCTCAACAGGCTCTGCTGAGAGACCGGCAGTTCCTTCCTCTGCCCCAACCCCCACTAGTTTTCACAGTCAGAAGCAATGAGGTTTTATTTTCTCCCAGGCACTGCAACCATGAGCCTCACAGTCTGGTCTGGTGCTGGGAGCACTTCCCAGGTGTCCCTACTGTTTTTTTTTTTAATGTGTGACTGTGATTTTCACCATGCTGCTACAGCTACCAAGCCGAGTCCTCTCTGTCCTGGCTCCACCCCTCCTACCTGTCTGAATGACTATTTTTTTCTTTTTATTTTTGTTTGTTGGACTTCTGTGCAGCTCGATCTTCTGAACTTCTGGTTATCTATAGTTTTGAGGTAGTTGTATTTGTTCTTAGTTGTGGAGGGAGATACAGCATGTCCACCCATGCCTCTATCTTGGCCGAAAGTCTTGACTGGCTTATTTCACTTAACATAATAGTCTCCAGTTCCATTCGTGCTGTGGCGTCTTCCTTTCTGCTGCACTGTATTCCCTTGTGTAGATGTACCAAAGTGTTTTGATGCACTCATCCACTGATGGGCACTTACTCTGTGTCCAAATCTTGGTTATTATAAATAGCACTGCTATGAACATGGAGGTCCATAAATTCTTGTGAATTGGTGTTTTAGGATTCTTCAGGTATATTCCTAGCAGTGGCATCAGTGGGTAAAAAAAAAAAAAAAGGTAGTTTCATTTTTAGCTTTTTGAGGAAATTCCATACTGTTTTCCATAGGGCTACACCAGTCTGCATTCCCACCAATAGTACATGAGGGTTCTCTTTTCTCCACATCCTTGCCAGCACTTGTTTGCTGATTTATTGATGATAGCCATTTTGATAGGTGTGAGATGATATCTCATTGTAGTTTTAATTTGCATCTCTCTGATGAAATATAAGCCATCTTTATGTCCAAGTTTCAGTCAACCAATCAAGTAAACTGCTTAGAGCCACCTTCCACTATACAGGCTAACATATTAAATCCCAAACCCACATCCAGAATGACTTAATATGATCTTCCAAGCTTAGAATCAATTCCCCTATGTATTCCTCAGGATTAGTTAAATCTTGCCATTAGCAAAACTCTTGCCATTCTTCTATTGTGTAAACTATCTCCTCCAGGATCATAATATGTACTTGACTCCTTAGAGCATACTGAGACTCGACCCTCATGAATATAGTGACAGTAAAGGGTGCTTGTGGCATGTCTTAAGAATAATCATTGGCTTCAAGGCATTTGCCCCATATAAGGTTATCACGGGGTTTTCAAACAAAGGAAAACTAATCTCTTCAGATACAAAAGAGCAAGTGACTCTCTATTTCACTTGAGTCCAACCAGATACCTCTATTCCAAGATCCCCTTCTTTCCTAATTTATTCCCAACTCTCACATGAACACCTTGGTAATACCGTAGATTTAACTGATGTTTAAATTCTGTGACCCACACAAGTAAATGTTTTATTTTCATCAATATCAGCTCTATGGCTATATGAAATAGGAGATTCTTATGTGGAAGCTCTGTGGATCTCAAACCATGATTTGAGCTGACAATTAAATGGCCTGAATTTGTCATTCCTGTTTTTTCTTGCGTGCTCCAGTGCTTTCAAGGCTCCATCACACACCACAGTCTTCATAGTCATACTCACTACTGGGATGGTCAAGTGTAGTAGTCACTTGGGCTCCCAAGACACTTGCTTCAGTGGGCATTGTATCAGAATCCATCCCGGGTGCCAGGACAATGACAATGACAATGCTGCCATGCTGTGGGTGTCTAGCAAGGGCTCAGCACCATGCTCATGGGCAGCAAAACAATCACAATTGCGCTTTTTAGGGTCTGTTTCCTGAGGCCACCCCTGCTCCCAATTCTATATCAATTAGAATTCAGTCAGGAGACAGAGTTCATAACCCATCATTTGAACATGAAAATTTTAATATAAAGAGTTATTAACTGGCAAAAGGGAATTAATTACCAATAGGTGTAAAAGAGGATGTGAAGGGACCAGAAGCCACAGGAAAGGCATATCCAGAAGAAAAGTATTCTGAAAGAAAAAGGAAAAAACAAAAAGCAAGGACTTAGGACTCAGCTGCGGGAGAGGGAACAGTGAAGAAACTAAGGACTGAGAAGCTCCTCACGAAGACTGGGACTCAGGCCACTTCACTGAGGGCCAGGGGAACACAGAACATGAAGAACATGCCACCTCAGCGGGTAAGAGACTCCAGGGAGTGTGGTCTGTAGAAAGCAACCCTCAGGAATGGGAAGCCTTGGGGTTCACCTGGAGCTGGTTCACAAGAGTACGTGAGGTTTTGGCTCCTGTACTGGGTTTAAAAAGAAAAAGGACCAAAACCTAGAAAAGAAGTGGCCTCCTGCTCTCACTCTACAGGCCCCTGTAGCGTCCCCTACTGGCCAAGTGTATCACTGCTCCAGCTGGCAAAAGGTCTGTCACAGAGTCCAGCTCCAGGATCACCAAGTAGGGCAAGCAAGGGTGTATTTGGAGTTCATGGACCATAAATCAACACCAGCATGAAAAAGAGGCAGCCATGGAGGGGAGCAGAGGGTTCACTAGGGAAAGAGACTAAAGGGGCGAGAGTTTCTCTGCCTTTTGGGGAGGCAGGGCAGGCATGGGCTGGAGCCCTGGGGAAAGACCTGTCCCCAAGTGCTCTTCAAAAAGAGAATGCGGTCACATAATAAACACAGCTCAAGAAAGCCACATTGTTCAACTTTCAAATGAACAGAAAACAAAATTCCTGGACAGGCTCCCTCTTCCCACCCCTGGGAGGAAGTGGGAAGTGACTTGAGGTGCATTTCATTTTTCTTGAAGAGGCTTTTTCAGTTCCTTGGCTCCTGCTGACTATGACCACCCCCACAATTTGCTGATTCACCTGATATTCAAACCTTTATTCACCAGCATTTCTGACAGGCCTACTAGGTGATGAGCATTGAGTCCGGGAAGCTGCTTGACTGCGGGTCTCCACTAAGCCTGCCTAGAGCTGGCTGGGCTGAGTCTGACTTGAGCAAGGGTTGGGAGGGCAGAGTGGTTTGTGGACAAAAAAGAAACCGCAAGCAGTTCATGTGGTTGAGGCTCAGATTTGCCAGCATTTCTGTGATGATTCCAAAGGCAAAGGCTTTGGAGTCCAGTAACATGGGTTCTAATTCTGTCTTGGTTCTTTCCTAGCTATGCGACCTTCAGCAATTCGCCTCATTCATCTGAGCCTGTTTCCTTATATATCAAATGGTTTTTGGTAATATGTACCTCTCAGGATGGCTGGAAAGATGAAGGGCAATGTCTGTATGAAGTTTAATGTAGGGACCTACCAGGACAAGTGACCAGGCACATAAGACCAAAGCTCAAAGCACACCCAAGCTTTCACCAGATTCAAAAAGCAGATACCTAGACCAGTAGCCTGACACCACTGTGGATTTTGTTTGTCCTTTTTTAAAAATTAGTTGATATACAATGTTACATTGGTTTCAGGTACACAGCATAGTGACATTCGATAACATAAAGTGAACAGCCCAATAAGCCTATTATCCACCTCATGTAATAACTCAGTTATTACAGTATTATTGACTATATTCCCTAGGCTGTGTTTTACATCCCTGCCTTTGTCACTGATGTTGAACCAATGGGACCTCCCTTGGAATGGACTCCTCAAGAGCACCTAGCCCCACCTCCTCACTGGGTAGATCAGGAGACGGAGGCCCAAAGAGAGCAGATGTTTGCTCAAGGCCGCACAGCATGGTGGTGGCTGAGCCAGCATTGGAACCCACCCAGCCTCGTGGTACCGAGCCATTTGACCATCTGGAAGACTAAAAATAATGGGCTTAAGAGTATGGGCTTTAGAGGAAGACAGACGGTTTGTGTCCTGGCCCTGCACCTTTCATTCATTCAACAAATGAGAGTATCCATTGAGTCTGTGCCAGGCGCCATGCTCAGTGCAAGGGCACATGGGACCAGATCCATATGGCCTCAGCCCTCTGACGGTCTGAAGGGTGAGGCTGTGAACAACCAATGAAGAGCAAGTTCAAGGCCCACTAGGAGAAGGCAACTAAGGACAAGTGGGACAGAGCTCTGAGAGCAACAGGGACAGTGAGGCACCGAGGGCCCCTCAGGACAGTCAGGGAGGGCCTCTCAGGGAGGATAACAGAAAGAACCAGTCATGCAGAAACTGGCGAGGGGCAGCCAGGCGAAGAAATGAGGTCAGAGAGAGGGCAAAGCCTCCAAGGTCAGGGCCAGGCGCTCAGCTCTTGCTCACAGAGCAGTAGGAGGTCACTGCAGGGTCTGAGCTGACAAGTGATGTTACCTGTCTTCCCCCCCACACACACACACCACCACCACCACCACCACTAAACAATCACTCTGGCTGCTGCTGTTTGTAGAATGTTTGGTGGCTCTGTGATCTGGGACAAGTTGCTTAAGCTCTTTGAGCCTTGATCTCCTCTGTAAAATGGGGATGATGGAACCTATCTCACAGGCTCCACTGCAGGCTAACATGACAACACGCACAGAGCACTTAGCCCCGTGCTGCATGTATAGTTAGTGGCAAAGAACACTTTGCTGTTTTACAGCACCATGTCCAACGCCCTCGTCCTCCACCAACAGGACAGAGCTGAGCCTGAACCTGTCGAAACCCTAGGTCCTTCCAATCCAATCCACACAGCCAGCCTCCCGCTGCTCTGAGAGCACCACACCCATGATTTTTCTTTCTTCCATTTCTCAGATGAGGCACTGGAGGCTCACTGACAGTCCAGCCTCAGTACCCCCGTGAAGAGGAGGCCCTCAGACACCAGAGTGCCTTGCCTGCTCCCTCCACCACATAGCAAGGTAGGTTCTACCTATGGGATGACACCGTTATTTCTGCACTGCCCTCAGCCATGAGGGTGTCTATTAAGCTCTTGTCTCTCAGAGGTCAGCCAGGGGAGGTCTGCAGGGTCCCAGGGACAGGGAGGCAGCCAGGGCCTGCTCTCAATTAGGGTCTTGCAAATGGCCTTAGCATCTATCAAAGTCACGGCTCCATCTCCTGAGTGCCCAGGATATATAACATGTCCCAATCAGAGGCCGACAGGGAAGCCAGGAGAAAAATAGCTTGGCAGGTTCCTACAGCCAGATTTATTATGACATAAACAAATTCAGCTCCTGGCAGGGCTAGGCAGCTGGCCCATCCACGATCGCAGAAATCCTATTTGCTGGGGTTGAGTGTGCAGGGGCTTCCACCCGACTCCTGCTGTGCCGTGGTCCTGGGCAGAGCCAGGCTGGACCATTCGTCTTTTTGTGCTCCCGGCCACCTGTCCAAGAGGCTACCACCTCTGACACTTTCCACAGCATTTGAAAATCAGTACCCAAGCCACAAATTACTCATTTGGTGTTGCACCGCGTGATTCTCTGGCTTTTGACACCACCTAGATGGTCCATAGAGCAAAGCAGTTAGAGGCCCAGGCTGCAGAGTCAGCCTAAGCATAGGTTCAAATTCAAGTCCAGACTCTGTCTTGCACTGGCTATTACTTTGGGTGAGTAAACTGCCTCTCTGAGCTTCCATTTCCCTACCTCTAAATAGAGGAGGAGTTGTCTCTACGTTAAAGAGCTGTTGTATGAATTGAGAGATAAAGTGTGTAAGGCATCTACTACAGTAATAGGTGCTCAACAAAAGTGATGGTGACCCTCTTTAGTAACCAAGGACTTCAGTATTATGAGATGGTGTTCATGAGGGGATGGTTACTATGTTAGTTCTTTTTTTCTTTTAACCATGCTAGTTCTTTTAAGATATTTTTTTTCTCTAAACTTCACAGCCAATCCTGCGAGCAGGTATTGTTATGTAGATTTTCTAGATTAGGAAACTGGGTGGTTAGGGCCCTTGAACTGGTAGACTTTAGAGCTGGGGGTGGGATGCTGGCTTCCCAGTTCTGGAGCTGATGCTCCTCCTAATACACAGCCTACCTTCCCAGCTCCTCTGAAAGGCCACGTAAGGCCACTTGGCCAGATAGGCACAACCACACTTTCTCCTTCTTTCCCTCCCCATGCCAACTTTTCTTGAGCACCTGTTCCAAGACCAGCCCTTTGCTAGCCAATGGCCACAATAAGAACAAGGAAACACTTCCTGCCCTTAAGGAGCTCAATACCTGATGCAACAAAGAATAAAGCTATAGCCACACTACCCAGAACACATGCATCAGTTATCTTTTGCTGTGTAACAAACAATCCCAAAATGCCTTGGTTTAAAAGAAAGAACAATTTATTACCTCTCCCAGTTCTGGGGGTTGGTCAGGCGGCTTCTACTAAGCTTAATCATGCAGCAACACTCACCTTACAGGTCAGCCAGGCTGGAAAACCCAAAATGGACTCACTTGCAAGTCAGACAGCTGGTATGTGACATTCATGAGTTGCATTGGTTCTTCTTCACGTGTCCTCAAATCTGCAAGTAGGCTAAACAGGCTTCCTTACATGTCAGAGTTCCAAGAAGGCAAAGCAAAAGCTGCAATGCCCCTTGAGGTGTAGAAGCCAGGACTCATTTATGCTACAGCCTATCTATTGGTAAAACTGTCATATTCTGTTGCTTAGCCTGTATCACATATATTTGTGACCCATGATGTAAGGCTCAGCAGTCAGTTTAGAATGAGTGTGAGTAGGTTAGTCTAGCTAAGTGGGATCCTAACTAATACATTTTTAATTCAGACTAAAGGATATTGAATTGTGGGGTTGTTAGAATGGATCATATCCTTTAACCAATGGAAAAACTGAGGCACGGAGAGTCAGCAAGTGTGCAAACAGAACCAATATATCATAGAGCCAGTCTTCGTATGAAGAAACTGAGGCCCAGAAACAGGGAGCGTCTTGCCCAAGGTCATATATCAAGTTTGTGAGAGCCGGGAACAACTAACTCAGGTCCTTGCTAGCCAGCCCACTTCTCCGCCCACTGGACCCCCTGAGGAAGCCTCAGGCTGGGAATGGGCTGGACCTAGGCAGCAGTACGGCCAACCCCAGATGAGTCTCCTCTCTGCTGTGTGTTCATAAATAGCCCTTTCAGCACACCTGGCACCATGCAAGGCACTTAATCAATGTCTTCTGATCTGAACAGGATTGCCCGCATTTTATAAATGGGAAACCAGGACACAGGAAGGGAGGCTGACTTGCCACCCAGGGTCTCGCAGCTGGTGATGTCCATCTGCCTGACACCAAAGCCTGGGCCTCCCCCCATGCTGCCCCCAACAGAGCTCAACCCACATCCAGGTGTCCACAGATGAGAGGCAGCTCTGTGACTGTCGAAGTTCTCAGGATAAAGCTACTGCCTGAGTAAATGCCTTAGAGGCCTAGGAGTGGGGAGGGATGGGCAGTGATAAGCCAGAGCCCCTTGGAACCACCTCTGCAAATGGAAGGACCCTGAGTGATGATCTGGTCCACACTTCCACCATTTTATGGATGGTAAACAGATGCCAGACCAGCACCCAGGCCTCTGACTCCTAGCCCAGGGCCCTCCCACCGCACGAGAGGGCTGGGGCAGGTGAGCAAGCCCCAGCCAGGCTGGTCAGACACACATAAGGCTGCTCGGTGGCATTCAGAGAGCACGTTTATTTACAAAGCACTTTACAAACATCAGCTTATGCCTCCCCACAGCCCCCTGCGAGGTAGGTCAGTAGTCATATCTACAGTTTACAGATGGGGAAATAGAGGCACGGAATGGGGGTGTGGCCTGCCCCATTTTAAAGAGAGCTTCCCACCCACCCATCAAAAAATAAAATAAACAAAAAGCATTTATCCTCCATCCCAAAATATACTTTCTTGCTCTGAACTCTAAAAGTTGCTAGCAACCCTGACCTAACAGCACCCTCTCCCCATTTGGCAGCCAGGTCAGGAGCCATAGGAACATCAGCCCCAAGGAGCTGCTATTCAGCTTGTCACTGGCCCTGGTTGGGCAGGACCTGGCCAGCAAGGCCGGAATGTTACAGGCGGAGAGGACTCAGGTTACGTCTCTTTCTGCAGGACATTGGGTCAGGCAGGGAAGGGGCCCCATATCGGACATGGTGGGGGTGGGTAGATCCTGGCTCAAGGAAGCTCGGAGCATATGTCAGGGAAGCAAAAGTGGGAAGGATCATGAGCAAAAGATCCCAGAGGCTGCAGAGGGCAACAGGTGGAGGAAGGGGGCTGCAGGTCCCCCTGGGGAGCCTCAGTCTGATGTGGCCACTAGCAAATCAGGGCAGAGCCCAGCCTCCCCAGGACCCTCGGAAACTCGGCCGGATGGGATTCTAGATTCCAAGGCCCAGTACACTCCCTACTCATGTCAAGCCACGCTGGGTAGAACCCTGGCCTGGTACACACTCCACCAAGGACTGGGATATAGTCCAGGGACCTGAGCCTAGGTCCCCTAGGCAGTTCCAAACCCCTGTCACTCTGCCTCTCAGCACAAGCCAGCAGTACCCTATTCAGGTGGGCTGGGCTGCAGCCTTGCTAAGCTGCTCCTTGGCCCCCAGCCTGCCCATGGTACACGGCAAAGGCTCTGCCCACAGTGGAAGGCAGCACGGAGACAGCCCATCATCCACTCCCGTGCTCTCCCTGTGGGGACCGTGGTGGAGCAGAGTTGGGGACGCAGGTCTTCCTTGTCAGTCCTGGATGACGGGCCTGGCCCTGAGCGCACAGAGGGTGCTCCAAGCCAGGGGCCCCTGCTATCTTGACTCTAGTCCCTCCAGGTACTCCAGGGCCATATCATAGCAGAAGTGGTACTGATCCTGGGGAGAGGAGAAAAGGACTCATGAGCCTCGCCCCTCCCTAGTACTGGGGGAGAGAGGGCAAGCATAAGACCTGACCCATCTTTGAGGAGAAGGGGGAAGTGGAGGTAACGTTTTAGCACCTCAGGATTCATTGTGGGAAACCCAAGGTCAAATTGTGGGGACCAGATATGGGAGAGTGAGTGATGAGGGGCCTGGTGGGCCTGAGCCAGGAAGTTGTAAGTGGCACAGGGAATATGGCACCTTACCAGGGTCTCCACCATGTTGGGTTTGTAGTTCCTAAGGGTTTTGGCAGCAAAGAAAACGTCCACCAGGTTGTGGCAGCGAATCATCTCCAGGACCGTGGAGCAGGCGCAGAAGGTGCCGCTGCGGCCGCCCCCATTTCTAAAAGAGACAAAATAGGGTTGGGGCAGACCTGGGGGAGGAGAACAAACTCCAAAGGGTGGGGCGAGGCCAAGGCTTGGGAGCCCAGAGGTGAGGGGCGGGGCCAGGGAACTCAGGAGGGAGGGGCCAGGGAGCCCGGGGGTGGGGGCGGGGCCAGGGAGCCCAGGGGTGGGGGCGGGGCCAGGGAACTCAGGAGGGAGGGGTCAGGCAGCCCAGAGGTGAGGGGCGGGGCCATATTAAGAAGGCGGAGTCAGGTTCTAAGACTGACATCCCAAACTGAAGGTACCTAGGAAAACGGAGCCTCTAGGGAAAACGGCTGATTCTGAGAAAAAGGAGAAAGGCTTACTCCAAGAGAAGGAAGTGAGACAGAGCAACGAAGGAGGGCAACGGGGCTGCTGGCGCAACCCGGAGAGCAGAATGGAAAATGAACACTGAGAGTACCAGACACCCCCGGCAACGCAGACCAGGTACAAATACAGGTACACTCTGAGTCAAACCACAGCCTATTCCCAGCCTTCCCCCACTGCTCCCTGTAACCCAGGGTGTGAGGAAGTTCTTGGGAGTGAGGGACTAGGCAGGCCCTCAGCCCGTCTCCAGGGGTCTCTACACTGGAACTGAGAGCCCCTGAGGGCCAGGCAGGCCCTGCTCTACTCAGCTTCCTATCCCTGCATCCAGCCCGCCCAGCCCAGCATGGGGATGGGCCAGTAAGTCTGAAAGCATGAATAAGTGGGGGCAAAGGAGTAACTGCACCCAGACATCAGTGAATGCATGAATTATGAATGGGGCATGGGAACAAATGGATGAATGAGAAAAGTTGTATGTGAGCATTCATGAACAAAGACTAGAAGTCCATTGGCTTAAGAGTACTACAGACAGTACCACGGGACTCTGACAGGACACTAAGTAGGTCAAGTCAAACATCACACAGAGTACTGGATAGTTCAGGGTTAAGTCTACATGCTGGAAACTGACTGGGGAGGACAGGGTCAGGCCGTCTGGGAGCCCAGGAGCTCTGGTGCCAGTCCCGAGGCCGTCTCCCACGCTGGACTTTTGCCCCTGGCCCTTGGGCCCTCTGACCCCTCCTTCCACCCCAAGGCAGGAACAGCACTTACAGGCAGTGCACGACAGTCCGCCCATCCCCGCTCTCCGCCTGCCATTTGTCCACCTCGGCCAGCAGGTGCAGGAAGGCCTTCTTGGAGTCAGGTGTGTCCCGGTATGCAGACCAGCGCAGGAACTGAAAGTGCCGCACGAGCAGGTGCCCCTCCTGCAGCTGGTGGGGAAGGTGAAGCCAGCGAAGGGGACATGAGCACCAGGTTACATGGCTCCTGGTGGCCTCAAGGTCATTACAGGCCACACCATCACTCCAGTTCTCCCCTGGGGCTCCCAGATCACTCACCCTAGAGATGTTCTGTACCCGGAAGACGCGGGCCACCAAGTCTTCGTCCGCTGTGCCTGACACAAACTCCACCTCCATGAGGCCATACTGCTGCCGGCCCGGCTCCGGCCAGTACTGCAGGCATGGCTGGCAGCACAAGCACAGAGACAGGAGCTGAGCAGAGCCTCTGGGTAGCTGCCACTCACACCCACCCCCTAAACTCCACACTTGCCCTGGGACTCCCAGGCATCCTGACTCACCCACTCACTCCAGACTCATCTTCAGAGTTCCCCACTCTCCACACTCACCCACGAGGCTGCAGTGCACACCTGCCCTGGGGCTTTCTGCACAGACACGCTCGGGTCAGCTGAGACAATTCCTTCACTGGGGGTGCACCAACACTCCCTGCTGCACTATGCTCCAGCTATACCTAGCACACTCACGCTTATGAGCACACACACCCACATAAGGCTGCCTTCTTCCAGGGACAGGCCTCAGATGCCCCCACCCATCCCAGCACCCCCTCCCATTCTCTCTTACTGCTTTTGCCTTCCAGCATTAGCTCTGAGACAGGGTGTCCCTGATGCTATGACACAGCTTGGCACCAGCCCAAAGACCACTCTATGGAGTCAGGGTCCTAAGTGTATCCCCCTCCAGGCCATAAACTCAAGACAGCAGAGAGACAAAGGAGGCACAGCCCCCATACACATACATACACAAGTCCTCCAGGCTACTTGGTCCCAGGCCCCAGCTTCTAGTCTCAACCCTTCCTTTGTCTGGGCCTCAGTTTCGCCATCTGTGAAATGGCCCCAAGACCCTCCCAGACAACACCACACTCCATCTGCTTCCCTCTCTGCTACTCTCCGTAAGGAGCAGGCACTGCCTTCCTCTTTCTGCCTGGGGTCCTGGCAGCTCTCTGCATTCAGACCCTTGCATGAGCTTCTCCTTCTCCATGGATCACTCATCCTCCACTTCTCCACCCTTCCTGCCCATCTCAGGACACATATCACCTCCTCCAAGAAACCCTCTCTGACACATCATCCCACAGGTTCCTGTGTCCCTTTGCTGCCTCTATCGGGTTGTTTCCCCCTTGGAGGGATTTTGTGTTCTCTGTCTCCCCAGGGCCTGATGAAGGGCTGGGCAGGAAGCAGGCTGTAGTCAGAGGTGGCTGAATGAATGCGCAAATGGGTGACCTGTGAATGACATCTGTGTGAGCCTCCCTCTAGGTCCCTCCCCTCCACTTGAGCAAGGGTGGGTTCTTGACACATGGGATGCCCTTTAGATCCCTGCCCAGGGACTGACACTCATTACCCTGCAGTCCCATGTCATTTATACGATGTGCCTGACTCACAAAGAGCCTGGGGAACACGTCTTTTCCAGGTGGCCACTGAGAGGATGTCATGCTCATTTTAGAGCAAATCCTCCTGGTCTCTGGGGACAGGGAGCTGGGGGAGGGGGGGATGTCACAGAGATCTAGGGGATATGACCATGAGGAGCTGGAAGGCTGGGCATCTGCACTTCACAGGAACTCCAGTTTCAGAAGCCCCAAAAGGAAATGGGGCAGCCCTTCTGGCTGAAGTCACTGAGTCAGTATCTGGACCAACCTCAGAAGCAACTGTCACCCTCATCACCTTTGTCCCTGCCGTGTACTGAGAGCCCACTGTGTATTAGAACAGCCCACTGCTAAGCTTCTACAGATATCTGACATGGTCCTGATAATAACCCCATGAGAGAGCAGGTGCTATGATGGTCCCCATTTCACAGAAAAGGAAATGAGGCCCAGTTTACTAGATCAAGCAGTCAGAAAGGAAGGAGCCTGGAACTTTTTACTCTGCCTCAAAGGCCCCTGTGATGGGTACTTTACTTCAGCGACCAAAAAAGCAAAGGCCCTGGAAGGAGGCAGCCCAGAGTAGGGAACACAGCTCCGCCCCTTCCCAGCTGTGCAGCGAAGCTGCTTCACTGCCTGGGTCTTAATTTTCTCTCCTGAAGCCTGTAAGTGCAAAGCAGAGTCCCTGACACACAGCCAGCACTTAACAAGCAGCTACTTTTCTCTAGTCTGACAACTTCATTTTATAGACTAGGAAACCCAGGCTCTGCATGGGAGCATGACCTGTCTAGGGTCACTGAACAAATAGATGGCAGAGCTGGGATCCAAGCCCTGACTTTCAGGATATGCCCTTGAGGTGCTAGAGGCCACTGGCAGGTCACCAGCTCCCCAGCCCACTGGCAGGCGAGGTCCTCACCCAGGCGGAGTTGGACTGGTGCAGCTGGTTGAGCATAACAATGGACGTGCACCCATAGTCGTAAACCAGCCGCCAGAAGTCCGGCGTGGTGCTCTGCAGCGGGTGCAGGGTCACGATGAAGGCCGCACTCCGAGTGTAGCTCTGCAAGGAAACCAGGACTCAGCGGGGCCTGTTCACCACCACGACATAGCACAATCCTCTGCCCCAGACTGATCCTCTCCCACCTGCTCACACAGCTGTGCCCTATAGGACCAGGCCACCTCCACTGGCCATTTCACAGGTGGGACAGTACACTGAGGCCTAGGCTGGCAGGCTGAGCCCCAAGGCCCCTCTAGGGTCCAAGTCCACAGCTCCCAGGAACTGAACAGCAACAGTTCCCAAATGTGTGGCTTAGGCCTGGTAGATAGAGGCTGGCCAGCTTGCTCCCTGCCTCAGGGCCTTTGCATCTGCTATTTCCGTTGCCTAAAACAAATTCTCCAAATGTTTACATTATTTTCTCCCTCACTTCCTTCTGATCTTTGCTTAATTGCCACTTCCCCAGATAGTCCCTTCTTAACCCCTTATCAAAAATAGACACACAGCCCTGGCCCATGTGGCTCAGTTGGTTGGAGCATAGTTCTGTGGACCAAAAGTTTGCAGGTTTGATTCCTGGTTAGAGTGCATACAAGTGGGCAACAGATCAGTGTTCCCTCTCATGTCAATGTTTCTTCTCTCTCTCTTCCCCTCCCTCTTTCTCTAAAATGGGTAAGGATTTAAAACAAATAGCTATACACACAGACCTCTAAAACCCACAATAAATATTTCCTCTGCCTGGCTGACTTTTATAGAAATCACCAGCATCTGACATTCCATTGTATGTTTGTTTAATAACTGTTTCAACCCTTTCTTCAAATGTAAAGTTCAAGAAATGAGAGATTTTGGAGTGTGATCTGTACCCAGAGGCCCATTCCTACACGGGGCCAGGGAGACCCAACGTGACTCTTCCCAGCTAAGAGACACTCAGGACCCTCAGAGAACCTGCTGTGCAGCCCAAGGTGCAGACAGGCACACTGAGGCCAAAGAGTGAGCTCTGAGGGAGGTCACCAGTTCCTAAGTTCCCATCAAAACACCCCAGCACTCAGGTCATCGCCTTAGGACCCTGGCCCCTCAGCAGGCACATGCACATGTAAGCCTCCCACCAGGCTGAGTGACAGTGACTGGCCCCTCTCCAGCCATTTCCTTCTGTGGCTGTGGCTGCTCCTCCCCCTGCCTTCAGCTCACACCAGGAAGCCCTTGGAAAGCATGCATAAGAGGGGGCTTCCCCTCTTTAGAGAAGCCCCACTGTACCCTGCACTATCCTGCCAAGGGGCTCTGGCCAGGATCCAGGCCCCTTTCCCTCATTCCCGCCAAAGAAGTCTCCTGCTCCACCCCTCTCATCTCCGTGTAGAGGGACAGCCCGTGGTTGACAAACCTGGCACTGACCCACTTTCATGCACTCCACCCATGGCAAACTTGGGGCAAGGACTGAGCATGCTCAGCTCGGCCCCTTCCTCTCTTTCCCCAGGCCAGCCTGTCCTCAGAAAGTGTGCGATCAACCGCTCCTGCTCCCGCCATATGTGAAGGCCTGTCCCTGATGGGAAGGGGGTGCTGGGCCTGATCCTGGTGACAGCCATACCTGGACTCTGCCACTCAGCCCAAGAGTAACACCTGAGTGGGAGCTCATGGGGGACAGAAGGCCCCAGAAAGGCAACAGGTCCCAGAACCAGAGCCCCCACTCTGCTCCTGGGCTCCTGGACCTCCCCAAATGCTGTGAGGAGGGGGAGTCCCAGAGCCCACCCCACGCCCGAGCCCTCACATCTGTCAGGGCCGCGTTGATGTAGTTGTTGGGGTCCCCATCGGTGGAGATGAGGAAGGGCAGGCAGCGGTCAGGCGGCAGGACGTCCATGCTGCGGTTCTTGTCCCGGTTCCGGGGCAGCAGGGCGATGCTGCACTCCTCCACGTCCAGCGGCGGCGTGACCGAGTTCAGTGTCTACGAGGAGAGGAGGAATGGGTGACATCAGTGCTTAGTGGGCCTCCTCATGGCCCCAGGAAGGAAACTTGGCTGGGTTATTAACCCCATTTTATGGATGGAGGAATCAAGGTCCAGAGAGAAGAGGGAGGGGCATGGAGCCAGGCTTCCTGTCCCCAGGCCACACAGAGCGTGAACAGAGCTCTGAAGACTGGAAACTGCCTCTTCACCACCCATGTAACAAGCCTCACTTTTCCTCACCTGTACAATGGAACAGTAATAAGCCCGCCTCCAAGGGCTACTAGGAAGATAAAGTGAGATAATGCCGAGTAGCCGGCATGAAGCCTGGCACATGCAGGGCTCAGGACACAGAAGGCACAGAGATGACCACCACTAGCTTCTCAGGCGCTCCCACGGAGACAAGCCCTGAGAGCTCACATCCTCCGCAAAGCAGACTACAGGCACCTGGCAGCAGCAGTCACCTTCCTCGGTCATAGCCCTGTCTGAACAGAACTCAAGTCCAGAGCACCTGGTAGTACAGCCAGCCAGGGACTCTGGAGTCCTCCCCTTCTTGCCTTCATGCCTCATGCATCCTGAATCACTGGGTTCTCAGTTTCTTTCTCTTAGTCCTGGGGATCCCTAACAGGGGATCAGTCCCCAATGTCCTATGATCCTAAGCCCAACATCCTTCTCTGGGAAGCATTTCCTGAAATACCAGTCGCTGCCGGCTCTGGCACCCCAGGCACCCAGCACGCATGCTCCAGCTGAACCCTTGCAGGAGCCCCGGCGTGGAGAGCACATCTGGGCTCTCTGCTTGCCTAATGACCACGCTCTGGACCACTGCAAAGGTACCTTTTCCCAGTATCCTGACAGTACAGAGGACGTGAGCCTAGCCCTGCTGGGTGCCAGGGTGTGGGTTAAGAATGAAGCCAAAAACAGGGGAGAACAGAACCAAAAACAGACTATGTCTTGACATCATCATTTCAGCACCCAGGTCCAGCTGTAACTGAAGCTGCACCATCCTCAGGCTTTTCAGTGACAAAAGCCTTTGAGCTGGATTTTTACCTGCAACCAAAAATATCCTAATGAATACAAACAGGGCAAGGGCAATATTACGTATCCTTCTCTTCTGGATGATAAACCTGAGGTCTGAAGAGGCACAGTGAGTGTTCAAGGCCACTCACAGCTCTTAACTAGATACGCCAGAATTTGAACCTAGGTTTATCAGACTTCAAAGCCGGGGCTCCTAAGCACTTTGATGTCCCTTCTCCACTGTCTCAAAGTCCTTCCCAAGAGCACCGAGAACCTCCAACACACACACAATCATATACACAATCACACACACACTCACAAATCATACCTACATGCCTACATTCCTGCACACCTACACACACATGCTCACGGCCCACCTGGAACTCTTCCCGCAGCTGGGAGGAATTACTCTGAGGGTCAATACGAATCATCTCCTTGTAGGTAGCCTTGAATTCACTGACAGGGATGGTGGTCTCCCCACACAGGCAGGCCTCCAGGATTGCATCATGGATGAAGATATACTGCTCCTGGAACCAGAGGTAAGAATATGAGGAACCAGGAGGGGACTAGAAGCTAGAGATTTTGGGGTTGTGGCAAGAGGAAGCAAGCTCAAGGTTGAGGTTTTCAGATGTGGAGTTTAGCCTCATTGTTATGGCAGGTTGGACCAAACCTACTTCAAACAACCTTCATGGGTATGTTCTCTTATCTGCTATTTCATCCCTATAACCACCCTGTGAGACACTGTGATGGTAAGGGGACAGCCCAGGGTCACATGCAGTGAAGATCCAGACCCGGGGAAATCTTGACTGCAGAACCTATGTATGACCTTGGCCAGCTCCCATTTGAGCTCACTCAATGGAACACAGTGGAGCTGAGTTTGGGAGACCCTGAGAGACTGGCAGGCCAAGTTCAGGGATGGGATGGAACAAAGGGCAATCCTAGGGAGGGAAAGAGCCTACGGACACCCCTCCAATACCAGCTTTGGGCTCCTGCCTGGAGCAGGGGGCAGGGAGAGGGCTGCATCCCCTACCTCAGTCTGGATCATGTTGACACGTCGGGAACAGAGGGTCTTCACGCAGTTATAAATGTCCACAACACCCTCACACTCGGCCATGTCCAGCATCACATCCAGAACAATGTAGCAACCCGTGCGACCAGTGCCCGCGCTGGGAAGAGAATGGCCAGGGGCAGGTCAGGGGCTTGGGGAGGGAGCCCAGGACCAAAGGGAGGAAAGAGGGGCCCCAAGGCACCTGCCCATGTCCACACCACCCTGGGGATGAGGGTCACAGAGAGGCTCCTGCCCTGGCACAGAAGAGCCAGGGAAAAAGCTATTGGAGGAGTTCTGGGGAAATGTGAGAGGACAGAGCTGGAGATGAGCCTTGGGGAAGGAGAGAAGGAAGAGGGGAGGGAGAATGCAGAGGTGAAACTTAGCAACCTCAGCGTGGGGAGAGGGACAAAGATGATGCTCGGAGCTTCACCCAAGGCTATTCCTGGGCCTGGATACTCCTCCAGTCTCCTGCACGTCCTTCACAGCCCCACACACTCATGACCACTCACAACCCTTACAGCAGACAGCACTCTTCTGAGCTCCCTGAGCATTTTGGACCGACTCTTATTAAAGCGCCTTCCTGCTCCGTGACCATTGGTTACGTGGCTGTCTCCCCAACCCAACTGGGAGCTCTCAAGGGCTCAGCTGTGTCCCTGTGACCTTTGTGCTCAGCACCAGTGAAGCCAAGGTGGGAGCCGGGGAGGACAAAGATGACACCAAGACTTCTAGCTTCAAAATAATAGTATCTAAGTGGGTCCCCCGTACACTGCTGTCAGGAGCTTAAATTAGTACCCGCCACCTTGGAAAATGGGTGATAGATATCGACTAAAGCACAGACAGGAACTCCACCCCCACGTGCAAACCTCACAGATGTGTGTGTGTGTGTGTGTGTGTGTGTGTGTTTTATGCAGGGGAACGTCCTTAGCGGCACTATTTATATAGCGCAAAACTGGAAACCACCCAAACGCCTTTCAACAGCAGACCCGATAAACACTCTGTGGTTTATTCATCCAGAGGAATAAGATACAATAGGAATGGATCTTAGGAACCTAAGCTTGAAGGAAAAAGAAGTCAGACACCAGGGAGCACCTGCTGTATGATTCCATTCACACAAAGTTCAAAAACACTCAACACCAATCGATGGTTCAGAAGTCAGGGCAGAGGCGGCTCTGTGGGGGAGAGTGGGACGCAAGGGGTCTGTCGGGTGCTGTTAATGCTCTGTTTCTTGATCTGAGTAGAGCTGGTTATTTCACAGGTGTTCAATGTGTGAGAATTCATAAAGTGATATGCACTTATTTGTGCACTTTGCTTTAAATATATCATTCATGAAGTTTTATTCTAAAAAGACAGTACAGGGAACCCCCATAGGACACAATTCCTTAAAAATGCCATGTTATGCAAATCTGTGGTATATGAAACAAAGAACTAGTGCAAAAAAGGGGGTGAAGTTCCAAAAATTAAAGAGCATACTTTTGTTTTTATGATTAAGAGAAACATCTTTAATAAAGCAATTTTCGCCATAAGTGTAATATATGAATATGTATTAAAGAATGTTTTCTTCATCATCACTACTAAGCACCATTAACTGAGGGCATTTTCTTTTTGACACGATATCTTCATCCTCTGAACTTTGGTCAGCATCATCTTGACTTCTATCCTGTACTTTTTGCAAAAAATCTGTTATTTTAGATTGCTTGCTTTTAGCAGAGAGATCTTTATAAATTTCATTAACTTCAAATGAGATAGCTTTTGCTCTTAAGAGCTCTTATTACGCTACATGTTGCTTGGGGATTTCTCCAATTCTCAAACTGTATTCTAGGATGCCATGTTGTATGAGAATTTTCCCCCATTTTTGAACTGTGTTAGAGTGAAACCATGTTATAGAAGTGCCATATTATATGGGGGTTATGTGTATCTTAAAAAGGCCTAAAGAAGTAGAAGAAAAGCGGGTTTGGGGTGGCAAGGCAGGACAAAATACAGAGGCCAAGGATTTGTGGGCCCAGCAGACTTGCCAAAGCCACAGGGTCAGAGGTGAAGCTCTCCAAGGGGACAGAGGGGGCAGGAACAGGGCAGGGCAGTGGGCCCCCACTTAAGAAACAAAATGAAGATATGGAGTCAAGGAGGAAGCAGAGAGAGAAAGGACAATTTGGGTCACAGGACCCAGCCAAGGCAGGGGTCAGGAGCGGAAGGAGCGAAGGCCAACGCTGCAGAAGGTGAGAAGACCACAGAGTAAAGAAAGTCCCTGGGTTTGGAGAAAAAAAAGAAAAGACAAAATCCTCCCAGCACCTGGGCCCAACCTAGCACACAGGTGTATGGTGACGCTGCTGCACAGACGCAAAGAGAACTCGATTTTGCCTGGTGCTGCCAATCTCGGCCCCTCTCAGACTCCAGGCTCCAGAGCCTATCTGGGCCAGGCTCTTGGGAAGCACATAGCAGTGCCAACTTTAGAGCCAAAGTTCAAAGGGCAAAGGGCCCTTGAGGGTCATTCTCTCCTGTCCTCTGTCTCTAAGTAGGATGAACCCAAGCCCAGCCTCCTGTAGGGACCTGGCACCAACCCCACTCCCAGCTTCTCTTCTCCTGGGGTCCCCAGCACCCCACCTGCAGTGGATGACGACAGGCCCAGCATCAGGAGGGGTGGAGGCCTTCACTCGTCGGATGAAGGCCAGCAGCCCCGTGGCATGGTAGGGGACACCGTGCTCCGGCCACGCTGTGAAGTGGAACTGGCGGACCTCGTGCCGGGCAGAGTAGCCTCTCTGGGGAGACAACGGTAACCACAGTGAGTCACTGCTGGCATCTATTAGACGCCTGCTGTGTGCCAGGCACCATGGTGAGCATCTCACCACAGGATCTCAATTAATTCCAATAATAAACTTGTGTGTGGGTGTTAATGTTCCTTGTACAAGCGAGAAAGCTAGGGCTCACAGAGGCCAAACCCCTTGCCTGAGGTTAGTTATGCCAGACCAGGGCCGGGGTCTGCCCGATGCCTACATCTGCACTATCAAACACCCACCCCTGCCACCAGCTGTTTGTTAGTTCTGGGAGGTCATTTTGACTCTCTGGTCTTAAAGTGGGAAACCATCTTTCCTTACAGGATCTTACAGAGGATCAAATGGGATCATGGATAGGAGAACTTGTCCGATCACTGGCCTATGGCCTCTCACGAGTGATGTAACCACTCTGGGCCTCACTTTGCTTATCTATAAAATGGGGCTACTGGTAAATGCCTCAACCCACAGAGTTTCCAGGGCTGCAACAGCAGGTGTAACAGACTCAGCAGGCTCCAGCACGGAGTAAGGCCAACACCCAGGAACTACTGTCCAATGATGCCACTCCCAGCAGTGGCGAAGTAAATGCCTAGTGGGAGGGCAGCAGAGCCCTCCTCCCCTCCTGCCCCTGGGCTGGGAGCAGTGAGGAGGTAGGCGCTACCCCACCCCCTCAGACACTCCAAGTCCCCAGGTGACAGGAGACTCACCCGCTCTAGGGCAAAGGTGCGCACAACATATTCAGCTAGAGTTTCCGTCTTCACCAGGGTGATCTTGATGTCCCCATACATGTCTGAGTCTTCCGGCCAGTACCGTGAGCATTTCACCTGGAGTCCGGGGGGAAGGGGGAGCAGGCTCAGTGGGCTCTTCACCGCCTGCCTTACCCTGGCATGCCCCCCTCACCTCCGGCCTCTCTTACCCTGCCCACTTCCACCAGCTTGGTGATCATGACGATGCTAGAACAGTGCTCCTGCCACACCAAGCGCCAGAAGTCATAGACCATCTCGGGCTTCGGCCCTGGAGGCGCAGAGGGTGCTTGTCTCTGAGGCAATGTCTCCATCCAGGGCCAGCACCCTACTGCCCAACATCAGCATCCCAGGCCAGAGGGCTCCTGAGTTCCAGTGGGGGCTTCATGCACATTCCACACACACCCCACCAACTGCCAACTCATGCCTGGAGGGCCCTGGGGATGGGCAGTACCGGGGGGGGCTGGCTGGGGACCTCGGTCATCTTGGGTGGAACCCAGGAGGTAGAGCTGGAGAGCCAGGCACAAGTCTCCAGGAAGGATGGACAAATGGACAGTCGGAGGGAAAGACACAGCCAGAGGAACCCAGGCAGCCCCCCAGGCTGAGAGGCACAATCCACAGCCATGAGAGTGCACCTCTGCATGCACCAGCTCAGGGACAGGCAGATGGACAGGGAGCTGCAGAGGGACTGGGCACCTCGTGAAGGCACAGACGCAAGCAGAGTGGAGACTGAGAACCAGGTTCCAGGAGATGCAGCCAGAGTGGGGCTCAGACAGACAGACAGACATGAAGAAAGGCAGAAAAGGAGTCAAGCAGCTCAGAAGGAAAGACAGAAAGGTAGCAGAGGGAATTCAGCACCGTGATGGGCAAAAGTGACAGGTACCTTGAGTGGCTATGAAGTGGTTTGACCTGTGATAACCCTGGAACAGAAGAAGAATGGGTAATGAGACCCCTGGACGGAGCTCCTTGCTCTCTCAGGCCCTCTCTGCCCTCCTCTCCCAGAAGCACACCCCCACCCCCAGAACTGCCCCACCCAAAAGGGAAGATCCCAGGACCTCCTAACCAGGTGACCCTGTCCTCCCAGTCCCCAAGCAAGAAGGGCAGAAGAGCTGGGACACCAGTGTCTTGGGTCTAAACCCATCATTGCTGCATGACCCAGGTGACTCCTTCATGGGCCTAGAGGATCTCCCCACTCATAAGTTGAGAACAATTATCTGCTGACAATCAGCTGTTGTTTGGAGGAAAATAAAGCCCAGGGTGATCCTTTCCTGTCCCCAAAGCCCCAGAGGACCTAAGCAACTGCAGACCCTAGGCTGGGTCTTGTCAGCTGCCCCAGTCCCACTGCTTCAGTCACCCAGGGTGGGGAGGTTGGGGGGGAGTGGGAGGGGCTAGACAAAAGCTTCAGGTTGGGAACAAATGAGCACACGGGCTACTCAAGGTTCTTAAATATTTTTTAAATCCTTAAAATCAATAATAATAATATATTGAGGCCCTATTATGGCCACGAACTGTGCTAAGCACTTTACCTGAGTTACCCCCCACTAGAGGCCAGAACTATTTCATCCTCCATTCCCAGGGCTCTCAGACACAGGCAGAAAGTGGCAGCCCCCCACCCTCCCAGGGCCACAGCTGCCCACGAGGTCCTGCCCCAGTGAGATACCTAGGGCATCACAAGGGCAACGCAGGATGACAAGTAAGAAGTACTGCAGGGCTGATGCAAGAGAAAAACCCAAGGTCAGCCACTTGCATTAAGTTTACATCTTCAACACAGCTCCTTGAACTCGGCCCCAGGCCCAAGGCAGCCTGGAGTCAGACTGCCAGGGTTCAAACCCCAGCGCTAAGGAGCTCTTGCTAAATGTGTGCCCTCAGGCAATCATTTCACTCCTCTATGCCACAGTGTTCACATCTATAAAATGGGGAATATCACAGTATTCACCTCCTTGGGCTGCTGTGAAGAGTGAAGTAACATATGTCAAAAATTTGGCACTATGGCAAGCACAGTGTCAATACTTAATCAATAGTAGCTATTATTATTACTGCTGCTTCAAAGGTCAGAGAATCCTTCCAGATCCAAAGTATGAATGTCAAGAATTTCTGAGGCAGAAGGTGGCTTACTATGGAGGCTAGAATCTTATCCTTGGAGTCAAGTTGACCCAGGTTCCTAAAACAGCTTTGCTGGACAGTAATCATGTGGCTCTAGAAACTAAGAGGGTGCTTCTCAGCCTCTCCTGTGCACACGAATCTCCTGGGGATCCAGTTAAAAGGCAGATTCTGAGGCAGAAGGTCTGGGGTGGGGCCTGGGACTGCGCATTTCCAACCACCTTCCAGGTGGTGCTGATGCTGGGCCTCAGAACACATGCTGAGTAGCCATTCCTGGACTCTCTCAGCCTCTGTGCTTCTCTGCAAATGACGATAGTGAGAAATACATCTCAGAGAGTCTGCTGCCCACCTACATGCCATTCTCGTGAAAATGACCAAAACATAATCAAAGATACCAATAAAGAAAAGCCTCCCAGACTTACTCAGTGCTCACTACTAGAACTTCTCCGAGTCTAGCCTCACTCCCTACTGCTGTCTCCCTGGATGTTGCCTCAGCTTCAAGCCCTCAGCAGAGCTGCCCCTAAAACACATTCGCCTGAGAATCCCACCTGAGAGCAGGAGCCTCTTCGAACTCACCCGTCCCTCTCCGCAGGGCCCAGCACCCACCCATGTGCTAGGCAGCAAATACAAGTTTTTAAACAGATAACCCTCAATATCCACTTATTACCTTTTTAATTGCATCATGTGTTCTTGCACAATTACATTACATAGAGGAGAGTCAAGGAGAAAGTTCAAAACAATCAGATTCAAAGAAAGAAAAGGAATTCCCCTTGAGCAATCCCACTTTAGAGACAGGCATGAAAGAGCCTTGTCCTCCAGCTCCAGGGCACCAGCGTGTCCCAGGAGCCTGGTCCTGGGGCAGATCCCACCCCTCCCTGAGCTGGGGGCTGGCCACCTGCATCGTGAGAGAGATTCCTAGGGCATCCTGATGCTCCCTGAAGGGAAAGAGCCGCAGTCTAGCATTAGGATTGAGGGGTCTGGCTGGCGTTGAGGCCCAGCTCCATGTGGTCATGCACAAGTCACCTAACTTGTCTAAGTCTCAATTTTCTCACCTGCCAAGCGTGGGCCCCCACCTCCCAGGGTGCAGGGAAGGTACTGTGCTGTGCCTAAAGTGCTAGCACAGAGCAGGCGCTCAGCCAAGAACACTCGTGGCAACTGGGGGGTGTTTCTTACGGGACTGACCACAGAGAACCAATGGGTGGGACTGCGTGTTGTCTGGAAACAGAGGTATACAGACCTATATTCCTCGCCTCCCACCGGAGGCTCCAGGGCTGAGGGTAGCCACTGCACTTCGTGGGTGGAATGCTCTTTCCACATTTGGGAACCTCACAAAACAACTGTTTAAGCGCCCTCAATACAAGGGGGCACCTGGAAGCACATCTGCGGTAGCTGGTCATCTCCAGCAGATGTGACTGCAGGGAACCTGCCCTTGACATTAGGCCTCTCCCTGGTGTCTGATAGTCTGATAATGAACCATATTTTTGCCATCACAAAAAAGCAAGACAAGTATTTTTAAAAGAAAAAAGGAGATAAAATAGAAAACGCACAAAAGAGCAAACAATCCCCCCAGGTAGCAAGTATTATGAAAATAATATATATATAAACCAAATCAGAAAACCATTAGAAGAATTTGTTTTTTGTTTTTTTTTTTAATAAGTCTTAAAAGGCCCAAAGATGACAGTTTTGTTTTGTTTTGTTTTGTTTTTAAATAGATTACCCAAGATGCTTTCCAAAATAAAACATTCAAAGTAGGGTCAAATTGAGGGCAAAGTGGTTGGGGTGGAGTTTCCAGCAAACTCATTGCAACGGGGTTTGAACAGGGAAGCCAGGGCTTCTCCCAGGGCTCCTGAAGAAGGCATGGCTGAGGACTCCTAGAGCACAGAGGCTAGTGACAAAGGTGACGAAAGGTGGTAGCCAGTACACCCCGACGCTGCTGCCCACCTCAGGGCAGTGCTGACATTGGGGAAAGCGTCAAATTGTCAGCGCTGGGCGGCCACTGGCCAGGCTGCTGGGATGGGCAGTTGGTGCTGGGCACACAGTGAAGGGGAAAGAGGACAGAGACTGAGAGAATCTAAGATACAGCCAGTCAGACAGACAGGAGGCGGAGGCGGAGGAAGAGGAGGCAGGGAAGGGGAGAGAGATACTTACTTCACGGTTTATCCGAATCTTAATGATTCCAGGGAGGAACAGTAC
Source organism: Noctilio leporinus (assembly GCA_004026585.1). Taxonomy (NCBI): domain Eukaryota; kingdom Metazoa; phylum Chordata; class Mammalia; order Chiroptera; family Noctilionidae; genus Noctilio; species Noctilio leporinus. Next base: position 62,368 of record PVIW01002058.1, read on the forward strand.
AAAGCAAAAGAGACAGATGTTAGGCCAGAGGCGGATGGAGGTGGACGGAGCCCAGGAGTGGCCAGAATGGGCAATGGGAGCAGAGGTGTGTGGGTGGCTTGGGCCAGGGAGGGGTTAGTGGCGTATCCCTGCTGGGGCCCAAGAAGGACCAAATTGGGACCTTAAGGAGACCGAGGAGAGATACCCTGTCACCAAAGCTGCTCCAGTCTGAGATGCCAGGCCCTGACCATACCTTAGGCAGGAGAGAGGATGGGAGGTGGGGGAGAAGACAAGGAATTCTGGGAAATAGGGGTTAGATTGTCTGGCCCCCCAGGAGGGGGTGAAGAAGAGGGAGAAGATGGTCATCTCCAGAATCCCCAACTACCCCTCCTCCTCCTACACACCTTGGGCCTTTGCTCCCTACCTGGGATGCTCTTCCCTTTCCTCTCCTGCCACCCAAAGCCAGCTCATGCCCTCCTTCCTCCGTGCAACCTACCACTAACTCACTGTGTGACACCAGGAAAGTCCTTTTTCTTTTCTGCCCTGTGCTTTCCTAGCTAATCTGGAATTATTGTGCTTGTATATATATGGAGGGATATTTATGTGTCTCCTCACTAGAATTTAATGTTCGAGGATAGTAGGGGCTGTGCCTGTCTTGTTGGCTACTGTTTCCTTGGTGCCCAGCACAATGTCTAACGCATCATAAATGCTCAAAATATATATGATACATGAACAAACAATTCTCTCCCAAACCGGGCCTGCTGCAGGTGTGGGTGTCCTATCTCACCATCCTCCATACTTGGGGATCAGACTCATCACCTCTTCTCTGCACCCCAGCCTAGGCCTCCTGGCTGCCTGGCTGTCTTGGGCCCCTCCCTCAGGTCCAGCCAGGCCCAGGTACTGCAGTGATGGCAGGAGAGTCTCATGGTTAGCAGCAAAGGCTTTGGAGACACATACAGGCTGAGATATGAGTCTTTCTTGACTGTGCAATAGCTGTGTGACCTGAGAGACGTAGCTTCACTTCTCTGAGCCCCAGTTTCTTTACCTATAAGGTGAGGTCATGATGATGCCTCACCGAGTAGTTGTACGGATTATATAAATCTAAATATTTGGTATAAAGTGCTTAGCACAGTGCTTGGCATACCATACATGCTGAATAAATAGGAGTTATTATCCCTAAGTACTACTCGGATCATGGTCAGAACACTTTTGACAACTCCCTGGAGTCCCTAGGGAAAGGTGCCCACATTCCTTAAACTGTCACAATCCAGCACCCCTCCTTACCTGCAGCCTCACTGTGTGTCATGACAATGCCAGCTCCAAGCCTCTTGGCCCCTCACTGAGAGGGGATCCTTCCTCACAGCTAGGCCTAGCTGTCTGCCCTCTTCCCTTTACTCTACTTCACTGAAGTCCCCGCACCTCTCAGGCCAACTCTGGAAGTTCTCAGGGACCTTCCTGGTGACTGCCACCCACTCTGTTCTCTCCCGCTCTGAACACCCTGACCCTGATGCAGGAGATGGGGGCACTCAGAACCCAGCCATTTGAACCCCCACTTATCTATCCCCTGACAGGTTCCAGCCCTGCCTGGACAGGGAGCCTGGAGTGGGGCCGGGCCGGGTCAGCAGAGAGGACGGGTGAGGCACTCACGTCTATGTAGTTGGCATTAATGTAGTCGGCATCAGGGTCCCCCAGCATCGGGTGGAGCTTCACTCGGTGCCGATCATCTGGAAACACAGGGCAGGTGGCCATGGGGTGCGCAGGGGCTGAACTGGGGAGCCCAGAGCAGGGGCAGGGGGAAGGCTTCCTGGAGGCCAGATGTGAGGTACAGATAGGGCAGCCAGGGAGCTGACCAGTAGGCTCTGGGGACTGTCAGGGCAGGACAGGTCAGCAGTTTGAATGTAGGCTACTGTTTGATGAAGGTCAGCGGTCATGTACCTCTCAGGCAAGTATTAGCTTTGTGACCTTGGGCAGGGGGATTAACCTCAATTTCCTTACCTGTAAGGTAGGGTTATTATACATCCCATTTCACGGGGTTGAGAGGAAGAAGTGAGATCATAAGTCTAATGCTCAGCACATGGTTGGGCACATGGTAGACCCTCAATAAATGGCTCACTCTGGCTGTTCTCCCCCTTCCCAACCCCTCCCACTCCACCACCCCAGACCCCAGGCCCTTCCCCAGGACTCACAGGCAGGCAAGGGCTCCTGCCGGCCACCCTTGACCTTGTCTTTCTTCTTCGTGGCATCCCAGCCTTCAAAGAAGCTCTGCCAGAAGGGAAAGTGGAAGTCAGTGGGGGAGAGAACCCTCTCCACTCATATGGCCCCTGTCCTCTTATTAGGATGCTAGTGGGACCATGAGAAGGGCCACATTCAGGATGAAGCCTGGAGCCTAAGATAAAGTCAGCGTAAATCCCTTTATCAGCGTGATTCAAAACCAAGCAGTGCAGGCGAGGAAAGTGAAAAAAGAGGGCAAAAGAGAAACAGAGTTCAGAGACATTTGAGAATGAGAATCAGGTTTAGGTTAAGTCCAGGTCTGACTTGGGAAGAGGGTAAAAGTGAGGGTCAAATTAAGATTAGGCATAAGATTGGTGTCAGAGTCCAGAGAGGTAGGATAGGACTCCAGTCAGAGTCAAATGGAGCTTAGGGTGAGAGGCAGAGTTAGGTTGGAGGTCAGGGTCAGTGTTGGTGATCAGGTGCATATGAGGGATGATAGGATAAGGAGCATGATCAGGGTCCAGATAGAAATTAATGTAAGATTTAAGGTCCAATTTCAAGTCAGGGTAAGGATTCGAGTGAGAAACCAGGATACGCGTGAGATTAGGATCAAGGTCAAGGTCAAAACAAATAAGAATGAGCTGAGGACTGTGAGAGCCAGGGCCCGCTGGGGCTGGACTAAGGACTGGCAGGGTCAGGGTCCACACTGAGGAACCAGGTGAGGCCCTGGTGAGGAGTCCTGGCTGGCCTGGGGCCCTGCACCTCGTACTCCTGCTTGAAGCCATAGCCCTCAGCCGTCTTCATCTGGTTGATGTGCTGCAGGAGGTCGGCCACACGCACCGCAGGATGCAGCTGTCCCGTGTGATACGGGGAGCCCTTCCGACCACACGGACGCCGCGGTGAGCCCCCCAGAAGGCTGCTGGCCTCAGTGACCCCACCGCCACGCTGGTCCCCTGCAGTTGGAGAAAGGGAAAGGCATTTTTGACTTGCATAGGCCCCAGCCTGGGAAACCCCAGATGAACTAGAGGAGAGAAAGGGGCACAAGCATGGACCTTCACGGGGTTGTTTGCTGGAGCCAAGCAGCCTAGCTGGGCCCACCCATGTGACCCTGGGCCAGTCCCTTGCCAACACATCTCTGTTCTCCCATCTGTAAAAAGATCGGGTCAGATCATGTGACTTCTGAGGGCCCTTCTGGCCCAGCCCAGCCTGCTGTGGCCCCCTCACTCCATCCCACTTCTCCCCAACTTCTCCCCAGTCAGGACCACCCCTCTGTGACTTCTCTGAGATGCCTACATGAGACAGAGCCCGTGATAATCCTCTCCTTCCTAACCCCTTCCAGGGAACAATCTGGAAAACTGGCAACTCCCAGCAGTTACCCCCATTCAAAGATAAGCAAATCCCGAAATTAGCTGTTGAGGCCACCACCTCTGCAGATTCACATAAGGCACCTGAATAGAGGCATTTATCCTGCATAAGCATATCCATTGTCCGCTGGTGCAGGCTTCAGCCAATTAAGGAACAGGTGGAGAAGTTCACAGTGCTCCTCCCTCAAAAAATCTGTCCCCTTCCCCCAAATCAATCTACTCCTTGGCCCTCCTGGTTAGCTCCTCTGAGGATATCCCAACCTAGTCCCTGATATCAGGTCCTGGAATTGGAAAACCGACCATTCAGTACCCCCTACCTTCGGACACTCACTCCCACGCACTTACTTTCCCTCCTGTTCTGGGTAAGGGGAGGGGTTTATTCAAGGCTCTCTGCATTCTTACAGCTGTTCTCTGCCCAGACCTGAGCTGACAGGGGAGAGTGGAGAACTCCCAGCGGGGCCTAGATGCCAGCCTCCACCCTTCCCTCTGCCTTCACACACACTGTTCCATCTGTCTCCAACACCTTTCCCCTCCGCTTTTGCCTGGTGAACTCACACTCATCCTTCAGATCTCAGTTCAAATGGCCCTCCTTAGGGGAGCCTTCTCTGGTGCCTGGCCCCTGTTCCTACTCATGTCTAACTAATGGAATGAATGCATGGGCCCTAGAACAGAGAGAGACCCCTGAGCAGCTCAGCTTCCCCCAACTCCAACCCCTGTCCCGTCAAATCGGGAGACCACGGGGCCCTCCTGTGTCCCGCCTTCCTGTGCCAAGATTCGAAAAGTGGCCCAGGTAGAAAGATGATTCAAAGGCAAGGCTCAACTCATTTGTTTCTCTTCTTTCAGGAATCAAAGTCCTGAGCTGCTGTCTCCCAAGGTCTGAAAACAATAACTTCACATCTTTTACATCTGCTTACAGCTAGAGGGCAAGTCATATGCCAGTTACACCACTGTGGCCAGATGCTCCAAGCCCTAAATTTTACAGATGAGGAAACTGAAGTCCAAAGGCGAGGGACCTGCCTAATGTAGCAGTTGCCAAAGTGTGTTCCTGGAAATGCTAGTCATGCCACATGAGTAAGTGGTTTTCCATTAAAAAGACAAGAAGGAGGACAAGAAGGGGTTCTATGTTTTAAGAAGATCTTTGAAATTCTGATTTAAAAAAATAATAAGTTGGATTTTTTGTTGTTTTTTTTTCCTGCAAGACCTGCTAGGAGTTCCAACATGGTAGTGCACATTTTAAGTCTCCAAGAAATGGGTGGAGGTAGCCATGTTTCCACCGTCCTCCACCACGGGGAGCTTTCCCGGTTGTTTCATGAAACGTCCTCAGGGAACACAGTGCGGTGCTGCGATTAAGAGACCGGCTCTGGAGTTGGGCCTCAGATCAAAGCCCAGCTCTGCGTGTGACCTTGGGGATGTTAACGATTTTCTCTCAGCTTCTGTTTTCACATGGCGAATGAAAAATAAAAAAACTGCTCATCTCCAATATGACCATGTAAATGTTAAAGAAGATCATGCATACAAGGTGCACGGCCCGTGACTGGCACACAGTGAGCACCTGCAGATGGCAACTACGGGCATGTGAGTAGCTTCCAGAAAATGGGAGCAGCCCCTTGAGATTCAGAGAACCCAGGCAGCAGCTAACAAGAGGAGGCCTTTCTGTCTGCGTCCCTCTCTGCTGTAGGATCTTGGTCCAGGACCTGACGCTAAAGAGCATCCACAACAAACACACAAGTACAAAGAGTTCAAGAAAAAGTGATTCCGCTGGCTCGGAACTCAGAGCCAGGAGGGCTCTAGCGCTCTCGTTAGAAACCATGCCGACAGCCCTACAGAGGGCTCTCCGGGTGGAGAGAGATAAAGGAGGTGGCTTGGAACCCAGCAGCTCGTCCCAGAGACCCTAAAGGGTGGGCAGCCCTGACGCAGCCTCACACGTAGGCACGGAGCAACTTGAACAGCAAAAATCCCTCCTGGTTGAGATCCTGACCGGCAGCCAGAGACAAAGCTGGGCAGCCTCCGGCTAAGCAAGTGGTGCCACAAAAGCCACCACACCAGGATGGAAAAGGATGGCACTGCCAAGATGACCCTCCAGTTCCTGGATCCAGAGAAGACAGGTCCTTGCTCTCCTTGTCTGTAAATTCCTGTGGGATTTCACACACACACACACACACATACACACACACACTGTATGCAATTAGCATAAACTTTAAAGAAATACAGTCTGTAAGGACAGCTACCAATAACTAATAGTGAGTACTTTCATGTTCTCGGCATGATTCTTGAAGTCATTCCATCCTTAGGCCATCCCTAGGCTGGAATCAGTACGGGTATCTCCCTATCCAAATGAGGGGGCCGAGGCCCAGAAGGGCCAAGCCGCTTGCTCAGTAAAGGGGAGCGCTAGGGTTCAACTCGGGCCCATCTGACTCTGTGGCCCTGTTGTCCACCCTGCTTTCTCTGTTTCACTCTTCCTGATAATAGGACATTTGTGGTGACAAAAGAGCCTGGCACATTTGGCAGGATCCCACTGGCATCCACAGGGGTCAAGAGCTCCGAATGGCCAGGGCCCAGAAGGGCGTGAGGTTTTCACAGGCAGGATTTCAGAGACAACAAGGGCACATTCCAACATCCTGGGAACCTCCCAGCTGGCTTCTTCACAGCCAGCCCGCCACCATTTACTCAGCATAATAAGTCCCTATTTTAAAATCTACATACCGAGGATGCATCAAAATCAACATGGCTTTCTGTTCTAAACCAGAAAAATCTGGCCTACACTGTTTGGGAAAGAAGAGAGTGGAGGCTAGACAGGTGTGGGGCTCAGAGAAAGAGAGAAGGCTCTGGGGCTCAGCTCCAGCCTCTGGAAAACATCTTGACTTCCCAGCTGTCACATAATCACCCATGGCCTGCCTCCCACCTCCAGTGCTCACTCCCTCCTTACCATCAGTCAAGTCTGATCCACGTCAGCCGAAAACCTGGCCACCGCTGCCCAAAAGTTTATCTCGCAAAACTTTGGCAGCACTCATTGTCCCCATCATCCACAATTAGCCTGGTGCTGACTCCCCTGGATCGGTCTTGTCTCCCCAGCCCATCAGTGAGCTCCTGGGAGCACAGCCCAGGTTTCCTACCTTCCTGATTCTCTCAAAAGGACACAGCAGCCAATGTACCCCCATCACCATCACCTCCCACTCTCCCCAGTACCCTGAACTAGAGTTTTCAGTCTGATCAGGCCTCTTGTGTTTTCCTTATATGCCCACCCCTGTGCATTTGCATGTGCTGTTCCTCACCCACGAACACCCTCTCCTTCCTATCTCTACCCATCCAAATTCTACCCACTCCTCAAGGCCTACGACAATGCAATAGAAACAGCACTTTGCAACTCAGGAAGACATTCATTTCAAATCCTGGCTATGCCGCTTCCTGGCTATTTGACCAGACCAGCGACTTTTCCTCTTTGAGCTTCTAATGTTTACAGCAGCTTTATGTCTAACAGCCCCAGATTGGAAATAACCCTAAACATTCATCCAAGAATGAGTCTGTAACATGAAGGGTTGATAAGAGCTACACACATGGCCAAGGTAAAAATTTAATGAGGAGGATCACAAGGAGAACATGATGAATAAGTACATGTCAATGAGTTTGAAAAGTTAAATGAAATGGATGAATTCCTAGACAAAATTAACTTACTAAAAGTGGCTCAAAAAAAATAGAAAGCTTCAATAATCCTTTACTCCTTTAGATAAGTTGAATTAAAAGTTTAACTTTTTTTCAGAGAGGAAACAACAGAAAGAGATTGCTGTACAGATGAATTCCATCAAAGTTCAAGCAGGTAATTATTCCAATCTTCTAGGATAAGGAAAAGAGGAAAAAGACCTTCATTTTAGAAGGCTAATAGAATTTTGATATCAGAAACCAAACAAGGATAGCACAAAAAAAATAAAAGGAAAGGAAAAGAAAAATTAAAGGCCAATCCCACTCAGAAATACAGATTTAAAATCTAACAATATTATAATTATACTGAATCCAACAATACATAAAAAAATGATACATCCTAAGCAAGTTGAACTTATCTCAGGACTTAAAGGTTACTTTAACACTGGAAAAGCTAAAAATGTCACTTGCCTCATTAACAAGCTAAAGGGAAAAAAATATGACAATGAGGCAAAAAAAGGGATTTGATAAGTTTAATGCCCATTTAAGATAAAATCTCATAGCAAACTAAAAACTGAAGGAACTTTGTTAATCTGATAAAACATCTCTACCAAAAACCATAGTCAACTTCATTCTCAGTGTTTAATGTTATATGTACGCCTTTTAAAATCAGGAAAACATGACAAGGATTCCTGCTATTACCACTTCCATTCAACACAGTACTCGAGTTTCCAGACAGTGAGAATCAGGAAGAGAAGGGGGAAAAGAATAAGATGAAGAAAGAAGAAATAGAACTGTTGATATTTGTGGACCTTTTCTTTGTACTCAGAAAATCTGAAAGATTCTACAGACAAATTAAAATGAATAAGAAAGTTTATCAAGAAGTATGGATACAGACCTTGGCTGGTGACTCAGTGAATAGACGCCAGCCTGCGAACCCAAAGGTTGCTGGTTCTATTCCCCAGTCAGGGCACATAACCAGCCTGCAAGCCAGGCGTTCAGCCAGGTCTGTAGCTGGAGGCAGGTGAAAAGCAACCACACATTGATGTTTCTTTCCCTTTCTCCCTCCCTCCCTGCCCTTCTCTCTAAAAAAAAAAATAATAATCAATAAAATCTTTTTTTTAAAGTATGGATATAAAACATATATATATATATATATATATATATACACACACACACACACACACACACACACACACACACACACATACATACATTAATCAACTACATATAGCTATACAAGCAACAATTAAACATGAAATATTTTTAAAGTGTACCATTAATACAGGACAAACTGAACATCCACATACCAAAGAATGAAGTTGGATCCTTATCTAATATCATATACAAAAATACACTCAAAATGGAGCAAAGACTTATGTAAGACCTAAAACTACGAAACTCTTAGAAGAAAATATAAGGTGGCAATGATCTCTTGGCTATGACACCAAAGACAAAGGCAACAAAAGAAAAAATAAAGACAAATTGAACTTCATGAAAATTTTAAGTTTTTGTACACCAAAAGGTACTATCCACAAAATAAAAAGGTTACCCTCAGAATGGGACAGAATAGTGAGAGAAAATATATGCAAATCATATATTTCATAAGAGATTAATATCTACAATAAATACATAGAGAATGTCTGAAACTCAACAGCAACAGCAACAACCAAAAAAAAACCTGATTCAAAATGGGCAAAGGGCTTGAATAGTCGTTTCTCCAAAGAAGATATACAAATGGCACATGCTCAACATATCACTGGACGTTAGGGACATGCAAATCAAAACTATGAGGTATCACCCAAACTCCTTAGAATGGCTTCTACCCCAAAACAGAAAAGAACAAATATTGGCAAGAATGTGGAGAAATGAGAACCCTTGTACACTATTGATAGGAATGGAAAATGGCACAGTCACTGTCAAAAACATGGTGGTTTCTCAAAAACAATTAACAGAATTACTACATGATCCAGCAATTACACTTCTGGGTATATAGTTTTCCCGCCAAAAAATGAAAGCAGGGTCTCAAAGACACCCATATTCATAACAGCATTATTCGCAATAGTTAGAATATGGAGGCAACCCAAGTGTCCATTGACAGATGAATGGGTAAGAAAAATGTGGTACACACATGCACTGGAATATTACTCAGCCTTTACAAAGTGGGGGTTAGGGTGGGAGACTATATTTACAGGGATTATTTCTATAGTTTTTTACTATAGGCAGGGGCGGGGGCGGGTGGGTTTTGAAAGGCAGTACAAGATGGAGGAACCTTGAAGACATCATGCTCACTGAAATAAGCCACTCATGAAAACACAAATACTGTATGATTCCACTTACATAAAATAATTAGAGTAGTCACAATCATAGAGGGTAGATGGTTGGTTGCTAGAGGCTGGGAAGAGACGGGAATGAGCAGTTATTATTTAATGAGCACAGTTTCAGTTTATAAGATGAAAGAGCTATGGCAACAGATGGTGGTGATGGTTACACAACATTAATACTACTGCACTGTACACATAAACATGGTTAAGACGATAAATTTTATGTTATGTGTATTTTACCATACACACATACAAATGTACCAATGGCAAGAAAAATTAAAAATATAAGGGACCTCGGAGTAGACCTAACCAAAAAAGTAGATTTATTGGAGAAAATTATTGAAAGACATTCAAGACCTAAATAATTGGGGTGATATATATCTCATTCATAAATGCAAAGACAACTTCAGAAGAGTTCAGTTTTCTCCCAAATTGATCTATAGATTCAATACAAATTTATCCAACAAAGTTTTCCGAGGAACTTGAAAAGATCATTGTAAACTCCCTAAAAAAAAGAATGAAAACAAATATAGCCAAAACATCCCTGATGAAGAATGAAGTCGGGGGCCTTGATGTTTCAGATATCAAAACTTAGATAACTACAGCCCTGGCTGGTGGCACAGTGGATAAGGCGCCAGTCTGCGAACCCAAAAGTTGCTGGTTCAATTCCCCAGTCAGGACACATAACCAGGTTGCAGGCCAGGTCTCCAACCAGGTCTGTAGCTGGAGGCAAGTGAAAGACAACCACACATTGATGCCTTCCTCCCTCTTTGCCTCTCTCCCCTCCCCTCTCTCTCTAAAAATAATAAATAGAATCTTTAAAAAAAATAAAACTTAGATAACTACAGAAAAATTGAAAAAGTTACCACATTGGCACAGAAATCACCAAATTGGTTAATGAAAGAGAATAGGGACCCCAAAACACAATCCACATATATGTATATGGATATGTGATATATATTAAGGGTGACATTGTGAATCAGTAGTGAAAGTATGACCTACATGGTCTATCTCAAAAGTATCAGTCGCACAAACTGTTTTAATTATATTGACATTGGCTCAATACTTTCAGGACAGACCTCGTATACTACTGATGCAGGGATGGTTGTTTTTCCCCACAAAAAATAATAATAGCCCTGGCTGGTGGCTCAGTGGATAGGCACCAGCCTGCGAACCCAAATGTCACTGGTTCGATTCCCAGTCAGGGCACATGACCAGGTTGCAGGCCAGGTCTCCAGCCAGCTGGAGGTGGGTGAAAGGCAACCACACATTGATGTTTCTCTCCCTTTCTTCCTCCCTTCCTGCCCTGCTTTCTAAAAAGAATGAATAAAATCTTTTTAAAAAATAATACTAAAACAAAATCCTTATAATTCATATCACACATAAAAATCAATTACAGATAAAGATTTAAATGTGAAATACAAATTATTAAAAATTTTAGACACAGCCAGGGCTCACATAACCAGGTTGCAAGCCAGGTCTCCAGCCAGCTGTGCAGCTGGAGGCAGGTGAAAGGCAACTAATACATTGATGTCTCTCTCCCTCTCTGCCTCTCTCCCTTCCCCTCTGTCTAAAAATAATAAATACAATCTTTTAAAAAAGTTTTAGACCAAGTAAAAACTATTTTATGAACGTCCATAAGGAAAAATTCTTTCAGAAAACACAAAAAGTAGAACTCCAAAAAGACTAATGAACTTCACTCAACTGAAATAAAAACCTGTTCATCCAGAGACACTATAAATAACCCACAAAGATGAGTCACAAATTGGAAGAAGATATTTGCAATTCATCAGTCACACGTCATTATCATCCTAAACATATAAAGAACTTTGAAAAACCACTAAGAAAGCAACAGGAAAATGAACAGAAAATTAGGTAAAAGACATGAACAGGCATTTCATGGAAGAAGAAATCTGAATGGCCAGTAATGATTCGAAAATACGTTCAACCTCATTAGTAATCAGAGAAAAGCAAATGAAGATTATAGAACATTCCCATTTCGTGCAAACTAGTTTGGCAAAAGTGGAGAAGGCTGGCAAATTCCGATCTTGATGTAAAGCAACAGAAACTCATGCACTGCTGCTGGCTCAGGCACAGCCACTTAGGAAAACGATTTGGCACTTCGTATCAAGTGGAGTGCGCCCGCACTCCGTAACACAGCAGTTCTAGAATCTCCTGCGCAGGTGCCTTTGGAGATTCATCTCAGAATGTTCCCGGCAGCCTTGTTTGTGATAACAGGAAACTGGAAACAAAGCAAATGTCCACGGATGGCAGAATAGAAAAATAAATTGCAGTGTATTCAGACAAAGGAAAACTACACATTGGAGAAAATAAATGAACTATAGAGAAGCATCCATCTGGGTCAATGTTGGAAACATGATGTGGAGTTGAAAAATAGAGTGCGATTTCATGTTTCTAAAGCTCAAAAGCAAGCAAAATTCCATAATGCACGGTTTGGGGATACGTGCATATGTGGCAAAACTACACCCCAAAAGGCAAGAAAGTTACAAACACAAATTTCAGGAGAACAGTTACATGTAAGAGGAAGAGGAAGGACAAAAGAGGGCACCTAGGCGATGTTCTAATTCACCAGTGGTGTTCATTGGTGTTTGTCATAGTATTATGACTTTATAACCTTCATAAACATTACATATTTTCTTGTACAAATCAGCACTAACTGGATAAAAAGACATGTGAGGAAGTGAGTTATGACAAGTTCCTAGCACATACAACTGATTGTCTATACTCTTCTTGCATGCCAGGTACAGCACTAAAGAGGTACACACATTTGTCTTAGTCTTCAAGCAGCAGAGGATATGAAGAAGCGGACATCCAGATAGGTTGAGCAACTTGCCTGAGGTCACACAGCTTCAGAGATCTGAGTTGCAAATGCAGGGGTGTCTGGCTTCAGAGCAACCCAACCCCCTTAGCCACTGGTCTCCAGCCTCTCACACAGTAGGTGTTGCCTAAGCCAGCAGCCCGCTCTGATCCCCTCTGGTCACACAGCATCACTGCCACTTCCCACAATTAACACTTGTGACCTTGCATTCCTCCTCTGAGCCTGTGTCTAAGGCCTCCATTTTCCTACAGCTCCTCCAGCACAAAGGTCATACCTCTGCCTTCTCTGCATTTCCAGAGCCAGTGTGGTACCCAGCAGGAGTACGATAATAGATGCTTCCATTTGGGCTGGGAATATTACAGAACTCAGCAAGTGTGAGGAGCCCCAGAGCCACGAGGAAGGGCCTGCAAACTGGGCGCTCACCCCGGGGGCTGTAGCCATGGGCGTCCATGAAGGACAGTCCCAGCCGCTCATCCTCCTGCAGGGTGCTCTGGTCCGTGAAGCTCCGGTCCACGGCGCTCATCATGTGTGTCTTCTCTTGGCGGTAGTTGACGGTAGCCTTGGTCATGTTCACAGGCTTCCTGCAGAGGGGGGTTGACGGGAGACATGGGTGCTGAGCCAGGCAGGACAGTGCCCGGAGGTGGATGAGAAAGCCCAGCAATCAGGGGCCTTGAAGCCAGGTACCGAAACCGTTCTAGAAGCATCTCTGGATGCTGAGATGGCTCTGCCTCCCTCCTTCACTCACCAGACCCAGAGAAAGCTGCTTTCCCCCTAAAAGGGGCTGGGACCCTCTCCTGGGGACCTTTGCTAAGAGCAAGAGAGAGAGCAGAAGTAGGGACCTAGCCCCAAGGGCACAGGAAATGGTAGGGAAAACCACGCTGGTCCTATTTTGGTGTCACAGCAGTCACCCTACCCCAAACTAGGAAGATGGCTGTCCTCACTCCAGCCCCTACACATGCATCCTCCCTTCCCCTTGTCCTCACTAGACACCTGCCCTGGGAACTCCGTCCCCTCATGTAGTCGGATGGACCATATTCCTCCTTCCTGGCAGAGTGTCTGGCTAGTGTCAGCCAGTGCTCAGGAGTCCTCCCCTGGGCCCAGACTGAACTCCAACCATGGCTGCACCTTTCCTATCCCCCAAACTCCTAGGATGGCCCACCACCGGCCACACTAGACTTGTGCAGAGATCCTCACAAGGTCCATGCTCCTGCCACTAACCATCAGTCTGTCCACTGCTAGCAGCAGCAAGGGAAAGGCAAGCAGCCGCACCCCTCCCGAGAGGGCAGAGCTTCTGGAGAAGGCCCAGGCCTCCAGTCAGATGAGGAAAGTAGTTTGTGACTCCAGAAAGTCAGAGTAGAGTAGAAAGGAGACAAAGGGACAGGGAGACAGTGAAGCTCCAAGACTAAGGGGCCAAGCAACAGGCAAATACTTGGGACCCACTCGAGACAGAAGAAGAGCAAGGCCCCAATCACATGGAAGATAGATCTCAAGACAAGAAAACTATTCATTTGCTCAGCCCTACAGCATGCAAGATGTGGGGTAGATTTAAGAAAGGACTTGCAAGTTATGAAGACTCAGGGACACTAATGATCATGGAGATAAAGAGACCCATGAAGGGTCCTTCCCCCATAGGCAAATTCCAACCAGCCTATCCAGGACAAGAGCTTCTGGGGCAGGGGAAGGACAGGAGGCTGCCCCTTCTGCCAGCACCTCAATGTCCTTCCTGTGCTAACAAAATGGGTCTATGTACACCCCAGGGACACATGCTGCTGTGCACCGAGGTAGGTACAGCCTTAGCCTGAACCAGAGACATTCAGTGGGCCCAGGCCTTCTCCTCCCAGCCACACCAGCAGGCCCAGGGCATCACCCTCCTTGTGGCCCAGGGCACAGCCAAAGGCCCCTTTGGAGGTAGGTGAGGAGACACCTCTGTGCTGTGGCCTTGACCATCAATGAAAGAGAGAAGGTGGAGGAGGAAAGAGGGAAGAAAAGGAGGTGAGGAGGGAAAGAGAGCATGTAAGAGAATTAGGATACGGAGAAGGAGGAGGGGACAGGGGATGGGGAGATAATAAAGGGACAATGACAGAGAGAGATGGGGAAGGGCATAGAGAGACAGAGGGACAGGTCAGACACCAGCAAGTCACAGGGAAGACAGGACCAGGGACAGAGGACAGCTGGGCAACCTGGATGAACAATGATGCCCAAGGCGGACCCGCCACCAGTGGACACGGGCCTAGCAGGCAGTCTCCAGGGGTGGGCCCAGGGCTCTGCTCCCACCCGGCTCGGGAGAACTACAAACACCAGCCCACGGGATCCACGGAGACAGAACTCGGGAGGGACCCTAAACAAGGCCGGCCTCAGGCTGATCTCGGGGTGGGATTAAGCAGATGGAATGTAATGCAAACACTTGGAAAAGTTCTGCACTTCAGCTCAAAATTAACTGCACACGTGGACAGAGGGAGAACTGCCTTGTCAGCAGATCCTGTAAAAGCCGAACTGGAGGCCCGGAGTGCGCTGACGTGGGCGTGGTTGCTGGGAAAGCTAGTATGACAGTGGGTGACACCCATGCCCATAGAGGGTCCAGGGAGGAGAAGGTGAGGGACCGCTGTCCTCTGGGCTGGTCCAGACCATCGGAGCCTGCTCTGCAAGGACGGAGGACAAGCAAGGGTAGGGGTAATGTTCTAGAAGGCTTACTGAGTCAGAAAAGATAGAGTAGCATCAGGAGTCAGCCAGGGTCCTGGGTGGTAACCCCAGCTCTGCACTTCCTGTGATCTCTGACAGGTGCCTTAACAGTCCTGAGCCTCAGTTTCCTCATCAGTCAAATGGGACCATGGTCCCCACTTCTCAGGGTTGGTGTGAGGATTATGTGTGAAGAATCGAGGCCAGAGGAAGCACCCAGGAAATGGTGGGTCAGAGAAGCCTGGGGCCACCCAGCGAAGCAAGGGCTCCTTGAGACCTAAATGCCACCTGCACCGTGTGGAAAGCTGCCAGCGTGGGGACAGGTGGCCTCCCACATGCACACACACGCACACGGCTGTGGACCCCAGAGTGGGGCTGCACGAGGACCCTCCTGGATGAGGACTGTGGTCTGACCAGCAGGACTGGCTCCCAAACACAAGAGGCCACCTCAGGGGTGAAGGACACGGAGTCTCAGGGGTGTAGGTGACAGAGCCAGGCCTGCACCCGAAACTCTGATTACAAAGCCAGGGCTTGTGACCTCCACGCGAGGAGGACAACACAGAGGGAGAGTCAGAGTAGAGGAGGGAGGCTGAGACAGAGGTGGCTGCAGAAGCCAGAGGGGGTGCGGTTGGGTCTCTCAAGCAGGGCCGGGACCCCAGGCCTGTGGCGCTACTTACGGGTAGTAGGAGTAGGCATAGTGGTCTCTCCTGGCAGCGTGCAAAGAGAACAGCACAGTTGGGCCCAAAGTCCTTCCACAGGGCCAGGCCCAGGGCCGCACATAGCCAGCAGGGAGGAGCTGGTGCTTTCTGGGCTGGAGCGGGGACTGGCCAGGGACCAGACAGGTCAGAGGGCCTTCCTTGTCCCAGGGGCTGGCCAGGCTCAGTCATTTAGGACTAGGACCCAAGGCTCCTTCCGGAACCTTCCCTGAACCTGTTACGGGAGTACGAAGGAGGTGGGGCAAGGACCTGGGGGAAGCAGAGCTTTCAGCCTTTCGCGCACACATCCACAGAGGGAAATACAGTCACACACCATTAAGTGGGGACACACTCAGAGACACACTCACTCTGTATACACATAGAAACACACAAAGACACTATGCACTCACCCATGCAGACAGACTCATGTGCACAGATTCACATATTTAAACATACACATTGACACACTCAGAGACATACAGACTTATACTCGCAAATACACTCACACATAGATACGTACACTCGTATAGGACATCCCCCACTCACATACCCCAGGTAACTATACTCACCCCTGCAAACATTGCCCCCACCTTCAGTCCTGCCCCTGAGAGGACAGCCCTTTGTGAAAGCCTGTCCCTAGGAGGGAGCAAGTGGCTGGGACAGGGAGGGTGCAGGGTGGAGAGGGTTCAAGGGCAAATCTGAGGCCCCCTTCACCCACCCAGACTGCTCCTGGGCTCATTAAAGAGGTGAAATCACCTTTCACAGGCACCCAAAGCAGAGCCTGGGTCAAGAGCCCTGACAGGACCACAAGCACCCAGAGTGGAGGCACAGCAGGTCTGTCTCTCACCTCTCAGGTAAGGGAGCTGAGTGTCAGACAGGGTTTCACTGGGACCCTGGTCACTAGTGGAGTCCAGAGCAGGCTCAGGACCCTGACCCCAGAGCCAGTTTCCTCCAGAAGCCCAACCCAGGCACAGCCGGTGGTCCTCCATCCACCTACCCCCACACCACCCTATCAGCAGACACCCCAACAAATGACATTCCAAATGGCCTTCCACAAAGAAATACTGCAGCCTGGGGAAAGGAAGGTGAGAGGAGGGTGGAAGACTGAGGACAGCAAGGGCAGGAGCTTGGCCTGAGGCCACACAGTATGTATGTCTCATCCATCCCACGGAGAGAGGGGAGGGAGGGCCCATGGCCCAGTGGCCGATTGGAGGCCCTGACAGGGCAGGAGTGGCTGAAGAAAGCGCATTCTTCTGGTCTCCATGAAAGGTCATCACTTCAAAAGGGCCATCCCTGACCACTCTTCCACAATCCCCAACTATATTATATCCCCCTATACCCTCCTCTGCCCCCAAGCCAGGCACCTCACTCTCTTCACAACTCCCAATTATCCATTTGTGCTTCTAATTTAATGCCAGGCTCCCCAGTCGCTACCACGCGCAGGAGGATTCTGCCCACTGCTGGATCCCTCGGGCTCAGGACAGGGTCCAACACATTATAATCTCTTGATAAATAATTCATTGAATGGGTAATCAATAAATAAGGGGAAATAAATAAAAGATCTCAGCCTCTCTCAGCTTCCATTCCTCCTCTAAACAAGCCATGTTAACAGTACCCGCACCCCCACCTTCCTGCCCCGGGGGCTGTGGTGAGGTTTCCGCAACAGGGAGCAAACGCTCAGCCCTTCGCTGAGCGGTACACGGCCAACGAGACAGAACTTTCTCGCCCCACACAGCGTGTTCCATCCGGCAGGGAAGATGAACGCTGAGCAAAGCACTGTACGTAAGTAAATGAAAAAGTGCGAGGAAAAGAAAGTGCTGCAAAGGGAAGGGCAGGGGCTCTGAGGCAGAGCCAGGGGATCTGACCCAGCCTGAGGTCTCGGGGCTGTGGTCTGGGGTAGGCCAGGCCTCTCCTCCCAGCCCTGGAGTCCTGGGCAGATCCAGCCAGTCTCACTGTCCACACAGGCACGCAGGAGGGAGAATCTGACATCTCCTAGCTGGCCCTGACTGTCTCCCATAATCCCCTGCCCCTAGCCACCCCCTTCCTCCAACAAGGGTGGATAACAGAGGATAACTGAGTAACTGCCCTCCCACAGCAACCTCCTAGTCCATTACATTTGCACTCCAAGTTGATCTGAATACTCGCATCCCTGACAGAACTGCTCTGTCCCAGGGACGCAATGCACCTGAGGGCCAGTAGAATTGGAGTGGGGTGCAGGTGGCGGGTGTAGTGATGTGCTATACGTAGAATGGGACTGGATGGCCTTTAGAGCAAGGGCGGCTTCCAGAGTTGCCCAAAGGGTTCATGGGGTAGCAGCTGTAGAAGTGCAGGGTTTCCCCGTAAGGCCCCAGCAGCACCTCCAGCTCAGTCTCCTCGGCCCAGTGGTCTCTCTGCAGCGATGGGTGGCATCCCCCATTTTGCTAATCCTTTCTCCTTGAGGGTAGAGTTTTTAGGGCTTCAAATACTACCTGCAGCCCCCCAATGTCTGACCCCTCCCTTACACCCCTCTCCATCTGTCCCACTCCCCAGTGATGTGTGTGAATCCCCTAGTACCCGGTGATTACACAACAAATGATGCTTTAAAATATTTTGTAACTCAAAGCTTTTTATCTCAAAGCTATGTGGAGAGCAGGGCAGGGAAAAATCAAGCCTAATACCCTGGGCAGGCCACCGACCCACACTCCCCACGCCACCTCCCCACTGCTGGCATGCCCTGTCCCCAGATTCTTCTCCTGCTGGTGCCTGGCCTCAGGCAAAGAGGCCCTCGCCAATCCTCCCTCATCTCCCTGGATCCTGCTTATCTGCTGCTGGCAGCCCCACCACGCAGCTCCAACCCATCCGTGTGTGCCCAGCCTGGCAGCAGCGGGGCTGCAGAGCCAGGGTCCAGATGGAGAGAGGGTGGAGAAGGCTCTGTCTCTGGTTCCCTGTGTGACCTTGGGCAGGTCCATGCCCCCTCTGGGCCTCAGCATCTCCATCCCTCAACTAAGGTGAGTGTATAACAATGTCCTGGGCTGCCTAGTGGGGAATAAGGTAAGCAGGGGCAGGGGTCTCAGAAGCCCCCATTGGGCTCCAACAAGAAGCTCAGCCTTCAGCTGCTCCATGTACTATGGGCTCCCAGAGGAGATTTATTTGGTGTTTTGAAGACAGGTCCTTTAAAACGATCTGAAACCCGCTAAACTAGATGTCCTTGAACCACCCAGCAGCTTTCACTTTTCTGGGCTCTGAGCCTCTACAATTCTAAATTCTGAGATTCTTAGAATCCCAAATCCTGGGTCTATGAAACTCCAAAACTCCATGTTTCTAAGTTCTAGATTCTAAGATATGCTGGGTTTCATGCTGCTCACTGCCAAGGGCGCTAGGACAAGCAGACCTTGCTGAACCTTTGAGGCCTGGGGGATGGCAGAGGCAGGAGGGAGGTCTTCTCTGAGTCATGGGCCCAAGAGAACCCCTCGGGGCTCAGGGTCCCCAGTCTGAAGGGGAGTGAGCACCTCCCTCACAGCTCAAGGTCAATACCACATCTCCGCCCATGGTCAGGGCAGACACATTGGCAGAAAGTCTGCAGGGGGATGGGGATTCAGTCAAGTCACCTCCACACTCCCCCCAGCGGAGCCACCCAGCATGTACCGGAGTACAGTGCCTGCTTGCAGCACAGCCCCTGGACAGCAGACACCGAGTGCTCTTTCCTGGATAGCAGCACCTGGCACAGCCAGGCCAGGGCTCCAGCCAAGTCGCTCAGGGGCAGCTCCCTCTGCACAGCCTTGGGCTTCCCACCGCCCAGTGTGGGTCCATCCACAGGCCTGATGCCCAGGCTGGCAGCCCTCCACACACCCGCCAGGCAGCTGCCCTGCCACATCCCTACCAGTCTCCAGCCAGGGCTCCTCTGTGCCTGCCAGGGCTCCCAGGGGCAGGAGCCACAGGTGGGCCAGGGCACAGGCTCACTCACCCCTTGCGAATGATGATAATGATGGCCCCCAAGAGGAGTATGAGGACAGCAAGTCCCCCAGCACAGATGCCCAAGATGAGCCCCATCTCCTCTGATCTTTGGGACACCTCCAGGGGCCGCTTGCTTTCCTTGCAGGCAGCTGAGGAGAACAAGACAGCACAAAGGGTCAGAGAGCAGACAGGGGCCACCTACTCCCTGGCCTCAATCTCAAGGAACGAGCCCACCTGGGAGGTGACAGGAGAGAATTATGGACCTAAGGACATCTCAGGATGGGAACCAACCACACTCCCTGCCTGGCGGCAGGGACAATCCCTGCACAGCAGGGCCCACCCTATCCCCACCACAGGAAAGGGGACAGATAAGAGCCCAGGCCTAGTGCCCAGCA
Source organism: Noctilio leporinus (assembly GCA_004026585.1). Taxonomy (NCBI): domain Eukaryota; kingdom Metazoa; phylum Chordata; class Mammalia; order Chiroptera; family Noctilionidae; genus Noctilio; species Noctilio leporinus. The sequence goes on from PVIW01002058.1 coordinate 82,420, forward strand.
CCTATCACTCCCATGGTCCAACCATAATGGCTGCCCATCCACAAGCCTGTTCCAGGCCCCTGCCAAGTTGGATCAGAGAGGGGTTGCCCCTGCTGCCCAGTCTGAGAGCCCTTGGGATGGGTACAGGAGGGCCAAGAAGGGAAATGTAGCCTGACCCCAGGCAGGTCAGAGCACCCACCTCTGCTCTCACAGTCCTAGGTACTCAGGGTCCACCTCCAAAAGCCCAGCAAGTGAGAACCCCACCCTCACCTCCAACCCAGCAGGACTCACCTTTCCTGGCTATGCGGATGCAATTAAGCCGGGTCTCCTGGAGAGACAGATGGGGGTCTCAGCACCCATGAAGCTGGGACCCGACCCTCCCCAGGAGGGAATCTCAGACAGCATGTCCTGGGCCTGGTCAGGGCTTGTCTGGTCTGGTGGTCTGGTCAGTAACTAACTAAAGGCACCCCACCAGTCAGGAGGAGGGGGAACTAAGAGGGAAGGGCAGATGGCCGGGGGGGGGGGGCTGCAAATAAGGCAAAGCCTTAAGAAAAGGGGGTAATGGCACTGACCAGAGCAAAGATAAGGGGCGGGGCCACCAAAATAAGGTTGGGGCCCAGGTCTGGTCCGGTTAGGAAATGGGGAGCCTGGGAAGCAGAGATGGAAGGAGGGAGGAGCCTGGAGAACAGTGGGGTTCCAGGAGAATGTGGGTTCTAGGCCTCAGGAAGCTTCAGAGACTAGACTGGGGCGTGGATAAAAAGGAACCTCATTATTAAAAAAAAAAAAAAAAGGCCCAAGAAGTAGGAGAGCTGGAGGGGCCCAGGCTCAGAGGGGTGGAGTGCAATAGTAGAGGGGTAGGGATCAGACGGGACAGGGCCTGGGGGAGTCAGCTCTCTGTGCTGATGCCCCACAAGGTGTGCCCAGCCTGCCCCCAGCCGCCCCCAGCCTGTCCCTCACCCCCTTCAGGTGGCTTGTCGCCTGGAAGTAGATGAGGTAAGCCTTCCTGGGCTCAAGCGGTGGGTTCCAGAAGCCTCGGTAGGTCTGGTTGTCCCCCACGGTGAAGGGCGCGGCCTCGGGCAGACTGCTGGCCGCCAGTTCGGCCCCGAAGTAGTGCACCAGGCCGCGGGCCAGCGCAGCGTCAAAGGTGAGCGGCACAGGGAAGCAGTCCTGGCCGCCCGGCTCCCGCCGCAGCCTCCGCGAGCGCTCCTCCTGCACAATCACCTGATACACGCTGCAGGGAGAGGGAGAGCGAGGTGACCGCAGGGCCAGGCCGGGGGGGGGGGGGGGGCGGACCTGTCCACGAGCCCAGGCCAGGGGCTCTGAAGTCAGGCCCCGCTGGGGGTTATTCTCAGCTCGGCCTCTTGCTAACTGGGAACGTCACTTAACCTCCCTGGGCCTCTGGTTTCATCCTCTGCAGAATGGGACCAGCCCTTGAGACAGATGTGAAGAAGGAAGCTCCGCAAGCAGCCAGTGCCTATCAGCTGTCATTACTGTGACTAAGGCTGAGAGAATGCTCCCCCGTCTGTGGTGAGCCACCCTTACGGCCCCACCCTGACTCCCCAACCAGTCCTCCAGGAAGCCCATAGCCTCAGGCTCCACTCTACCTTCTGAGCCTCTTAAATGAAAGTTAGATGCATTCATTCATTCAGAAAGTGTGTACTGAGCCCAGACAACAGGCCCTGTGCTGGCACTTGGGACTCTAGTGACCTCCTGTTGGAGTGGCTGAGTAAGCAAGCAAGGACACTCCCATCCTACATCCCGGGTACCCTCCCAACCAGAGGCAGCCCTGGATTTGCAGCTCTGAGCCCAACGGCTCTCAGTCCTAATGGCTGATTATGCTCCCTGGTCTGTATTCCCTCTGATTTGTGTCTTCTGGTCCCGACTGGTGTGTTTCTATTTATTTTCATCACTTTACTGAGTGGCCTTTTGCTGTGAGCGCCTCCAACTCCTCTGTGGAACAAAGCCAACAGTAATGAAATGAATAATGGCAAATTTACATATTTCAAGTCACAGCCTTGATCACGTCTTGGCATGTGACACCCCGTACTGACAGCCTGCGCTCTGGGAAGCAGAAACGCCTTTGCCTTGCTCTCCAGCTGTTTCTTTTGAGCTTCCAAGTCGTGGGGGAATCACCCCACAACCCGGGGTCGGGACCACACAGGTTCGTTCCTTGTCACTAGCACGTTGCAAAAATCAGCCCAGGCCCCTCTCAGCCTCCATTTCCCAGGCTCATTTCCCATTGTTCAGGCCTCTCCTGGCCCTAAGTCCCACTGGAAGATGATAATCAACATTAGCCATGAAGAAAGCACATCTTGATCGGGCATGATCCTCATTATGCAGATAAATAAAGGGGGCCCCAAGAGGTGAAGGGACACCCAAGGCTGCACAGCCATCATCCCTCTCCCTTCCCACCATCCTCCACCATCACTCCCATGCCTACCCAGCCCTGTCATCATCTTCCTAGAGCAATGCTGACCAGGCCGGCTTAAGGGAACCCTTAGAACAACAAGGAAAGGATGTTTCCCAATTTCTCCCAGACTCAAGTGCACCAAGATCCTGTCCTCCTGCAAAATGCAAAATGCCCTTCTGATGCCCTGATTTTGTCTAGGTCTCCCCTGAGGGTCTGGGAATCAACCCAGAACAGGCTTTGCAGTGGTTAAGTATGAGGGAGGCAAAGCAGAGAAGAGAATGGAAAGAAGTGAAAAGGTGAGGGTGTCAAGGGACCTGAGCAACCCACTACCTTCTTGAGAGGGCTTGCTAGGCCCCCTCCCGTGCCCAAATATGAGCTTTCACCCTCTCCCAGTGCATGTACCTTTGTGGATGGAGAGGGACCAGAGGGGCAGGGAGGCTCTGTGACTCCAAGAAAAGGGACCAGCTTTGCAAACAAACCTGGGTTCCACATCCAGCTCTATCGCTCACCTGCTGCGTGGCCTGGAGGCTAGTTCTTTAGGCTCTGAGCCCGTTTCCTAAATGCGGTACTAGTACCCATTCCGCAGGGTGCCATGAGGACAAATGACCGTGAAGATAATCCCCAGCCTGGTGTCTGGCTGACAGTGAGTATGCGCACGATGCCACAAACACCCTCACACTCTCTCCCGTACACACACACCTCCACACCACACACTGCATACACACACCACGTATCCTTCTCTCCCTCTCTCCCCCACCCTCTCTCTCACACACATACACACACCAACTTGTCTCCAGCACCTTCTCCCCAGCAGAGGCAGCCGCAGCAGCAGCCCCAGCTTTCTCTGGGGAGAAGAAAGTGGGGAAGCCAAGTTCTTGGCCACTCCAGGGAGGTGTCCCTACCCAGCTGGCTGTCCTAGCCTCCTAGAAAGCCTGTCCCTGTGTCTCCCTGGGAAGAACCCTCCAGGAGACAAGCTGGAAAGAAAAAAAGCCCCCAAGTTCACTTCTAAAAGGGGTCTGTGCTTGCTTCGGCAGCACATATACTAAAATTGGAACGATACAGAGAAGATTAGCATGGCCCCTGCACAAGGATGACACGCAAATTCGTGAAGCGTTCCATATTTTTTAAAAAAATAAAAAATAAAAATAAAAGGGGTCTGAGGGAAGGCCTTCTGCAGAAGCCAGGACAGTCACCTCTCCAGGCTGACACTGCCTGGACATCTCATGACAATCACCACCAGACTGCCATGGCCTCAAAGGGGAGTTGCTACAGGATCAAAGAACATCCTCCACCAGACGCTCTGAACTCTGGCTGGGAGACTGAGGGAGGACAAGGGTGAGCTGGCCTGGGTGGCAGGGTCTGGTTCAGAGGAGGGGCCTCTTCCTTATGACCCTGACCTCCCACGCCTCCATCCAGGCTTCCCCACCTGATGGGCGCACCACGGCCCTGTGCAGGCCTCAGCAGCACGGTGATGGTATTCTCGGACTCTCCCAGGGGCGACGGCATGTCAGCATAATCAAAGCTGGGAGCTGGGGAAGGGGACAGGGACATAAGCATGGAGCCCGGCCACTGGACCAGAAGGCCAGGCCTTCAGTGTCCTTGACCTCTGTCCTTAGGTTTCCTCCCCTTCAGCCTTAGGCTCCTATTCCCTCTTACCTGAGCTTCCCTGACCCTTGACTTCAGCCCTCTGATTCCACTAGCCACAGTCTCCTGAGCCCTCTGACTTAATTCTCCATGGCCTCAAACCCTCATTTATCTCAGCAGGAGCCTACTGAAACCACCCCCAGGAGCCCGTCCTCCCCTGCCCTCAGTCCTCTGTCCACAGAACCCTAGGATTCTACGTCTCCTTCAAAGGGGCCAGGCCAAGGTGGGGCACCCACCTGAAATGTTGGTGGTGATCTCCGTGAGCGCCGCCTGGCCGAAGCCTTTGCCCGTGCGGGCCCGCACCGAGAAGAGGTAGGTGGTGCCTGGGTGCAGGTTAGAGAAGACATGGTAGGTCTCGTTGCGGAGCTTGGAGATGGTACGTCGTGGGCCAGGAACGTTCACTGCTGGGTCTGATGACTCGATGCTCTGGTAGCTGATCTGGTGGCAGGAGGGACAGGTAGGCAGGTACAGGGATGGGGAAAGGCACCACTGGCCCAGGAGCCTCCCACCCACTATGGTTCCCGTGAGCTACGGATAAGGCTGGGCAAGGGATGGCTCAGTGGGACTACGGATGCCGCTTAGCCCAGGCCGATGGGAACTTTCACCTTCCTCTCCTGCCTTCAGGTCCCTCGTCCCTATAACCCAAACACCCTGACCATAGTTGAGGGAACCTCAGGGATCCCCTCTGTCCCCCCATCATGCACCACCCTCTCCAAGCTGAGTGCTCTCCTTCCACCTGGGGCCCTCCGCAGTAAGAGGTCCAAGCCCACCTCATACTGAGTGATGAGGCCATTGGGTTCCTGCGGCTCCTCCCACTTGAGGAAGATCATGTCCTCCAGGGGAGTGAAGGTCAGTGACTCAGCTGCGATCCCACCAGGCACTGTCGGGGGGAAAGGCAGCATGGGGCAGGGGAAAGCTGGCTTGTGGCCAGCTACCTGAATTCAAATCCCAGCCCTATCATTTCCAAACTGGTACACTTAGACTACTCAACCTCTCTGACCCTCAGTTTCCTCATCAATGAAATAGGGGTGATAATAACCCTTCCCTCGCCAAAATTAAATGATGTGATGTATGTACATAAAGCAATTTCCTATGGCTCAACTATTTCTGAGTGCTCAAAAAGGGTAGCTGGCATTTTCATTATTGTGCAGGTTGCATTCCGCACAGAATGTTTAAATGGTCTTAGTTTGATCCAGTTGAGTGGTTTTCAGAAAATATAAACATTTGCCAGAGAAATGAAAATAATTGCCTTAGTGGATAGATATACTCTTGTATGCACATTTCTAATTACACAAACAATATGCTCAATGTATAAAATCAAAATGAGAATAAAGAAAATTAATGGCACCTACAATTCCATTACCCAAAGAATAATACTGTTAGCATTTCGGCATAAATCCTTTCAGGCGTGGTTTGGTTTTGTTTCATCTGTTTTTGTTCACATGGATCATCTTAACAGCAATCGTAAGGCATTTCTTCTGGGAAGAAAATGGTCTTTGTTTGGGAAATAAACCCAAACATTAATAAACCACCATGGGAAAGCTCAACTCCTAGGACAGGGGAAAGCAGAAACCAAGATAACAATAGCTAAGAGCCAAAGTGCTCTGTGTGAAAATGAGCGGTGACCCAGGCAACACCACCATCCACCTGCCAAAATGATCAAATGACAAAGACAATCCCAAGTGTTGGTGAGGACACAGAGCAACCAAAATGTCCACACTCCTGTAGTGGGAGTGTAAACTGATGCAACCACTTGGGGAAACTGGGTCTATCTATCTATCTATTATGAACACACCTATCAGAAATGTGTAAATCAACCCAAAGGACTTTTCTTTGCACAATGTAAAATAGCTGAACTCTGAAGACAACAATAGTAACTTGGCTAAGTAAATGTGGTACCTTCACATAGTGGCCTATTCAGGAATGAGAATAAATTCTCTAAAACTGTACACGCAACATGGCTGAATCTCACAAGCAAAAAGTTGAGAGAATGAAGCCAAGTCTTGTACACAAAGTATAAAAGAATGTATACTGTATGATTCCATTGATATAAAATTCAAAACCAAGAAGAATTTAATCCATGGCATTACAGGTCAGGATCGTGGTCACCCTTGGGAAGCTGTGAGAGGCAGGGTACATGATGGGGTTGTCTGCAATATAGGGATGCAATTTCCCGGTCTGGGTATGTACTATCCTGGGATGTCCAGTCTATGAGAACTCACTGAGCTGACCACTTAATAGAAGCATATTTCCTGTAAGAACAATACCAACACTTAAATGAAAAGTTAAAAATGTTAAGCAGTGAGCAGTTAGTGGAGGGAGGAGGAAGGAGAGGGGCAGAGAAAGAAGAAAGAAGGCCAAACAGCCCAAGTGAGGTCTGGTGAAAGAGGGGTGAAGTCCCAGGAATATATCTGTTGGGGAGAGGGGCAGAGGTCAAAAGACCTCAGAGTGATCTGACATTGAACTTGAGGTTGTTTGTAAAGGGTAGCAGGGTATGTTGCCCCTAAATATGCCACTTTGGCATAAGGATTATTTTGAGCTGAATTAAGAAGGGAATTGAGAAGCAGAAAGAGAAGGTCCTCAAATAAAGTCTTTTCATTCAAAATTGCTTCATGATAATGTTGATAAGAAAAAGATCGATTCCCAGCCAGGGGCATTGTCTGCACGGAGTTTGTATGTCCTACCCATGTCCGTGTGGGTTTTTTCTGGACACTCCAGTTTCTTCCCAGATGCCAGAGATGGGCATGTTGGGTGAGGCCGTGTGTCTAAATGGTCCTAGTGTGTGTGATGCGCCTGTGACAGGAGGGTTTCCTGTCCAGGGTGGGGTCCCACCTTGGAGCCTGAGATCCAGCCACCCTCCGCCCAGAACTGGAATAAGCAGGTTGGAAAATAATTATCTTTACTTGTTTTTCATCATCTTTTCAATGTTTAATATTAGACATGTTTTGGGATCATTAACCAGAAACATGCCATAGGGACTTAACTCTTGTTAAGTCTATGGTAAAAATTGGTTTTATAATATGTTGTTTCCCTTCAAGTAACAGTTTCCAAGAGCTTATGAACAATGCTAAGTAAGGACTGTACAAGGAAAGTTCTCTACTCTCTCTTATTGCCTAAAAGAAAGACATAAATTTGTAAAGGTGCCCCCTTTCCCTCCCTACTCTGAAGGAAAGAAGTTAATCAATGATACAACGCTAGACTAGAAAAATCTACACAAATTTTACTAACTCTTATCTACCATTAGTTTCTCCATATTTTTGCCTTTGCATAACTTGCTGCCTCTAGAAACTCAAGGATTTTTTCCCTTTGTCTTGTCACCTCTCTAAAATTTCATTGCTCTTTTTGTTAAGGTGCAACAGAAGCCCAAGTTCCATCCACCCCTCTGAGTTACCCATTGCTGAGTACTCACTCCCATATGTATGTACCATGCACAACTTTCATATGTTTTTTTTGTTAAGCTGTCTTTTCTCAGGCTAATTTACAGAGCCCCAGCCAATGAACCTAAGATAGATAGGGGGAAAAATTTCCTTCTCTACCTTTGCAATTCTTCAAAGTAAACCCCTGTAGTCCTCACTCCCACCCAGCAAATCCTCACCATGTCAGCACAGGGCAGACATGCTGCCTTGTGTGAGCGGAATTTAGTGAAAACCAAGAAAGCAGCTGAATCAATAGTCCAGGCCTCTGCTTTGCACAACAGAAAACTGCATGTGTGGAGAGGCAAGAAAAACTGTCAAGCAAGGAGCTTAAGGCACCCCAGGGATTTGCAGGAATCTGGGTGAAGACTCTGGACCTGTGCTGGCCCTGGAGCTGTTAGGAATGAAAACTCTGAAGCAGATGGCCAGGTTTAAAATCACCTGCTACCTGTCCACTACCTATGAGATCTCATTTGTAAAATGGGAATAGTAATACTAACCTACCACATAGTGTTGTCATAGAATTATATGCATGAATATATGGAAAACATTCAGAATAGTACTTGACATGTGTAGTTAGTGCTTGATAAGTATTAGCTTGACATTAAGTAGAACGCTTCACCCAACAATGACAAAATGCATATTTTTCCAAGTATACATGAAACAGTAACCAAAATTTAACTATAGGTAGGGCTGTAAAGCAAGGATCACATTTCAAAAGACCAAAATTAGAGTATGTACTCTGCCCACAGTGGAATTAAGCTAGAAATAAATAACAAAACAATAATTAGAAAAGTCCCAGTTGCTGAGAAATTAAGTAACATAATTCTAAATAATTCTTGGGTCAAAGGAGAAGCTATAATAGAAGTTAGAAAATATTTCGAACAGATGGTAATAAAGACAGGACATATTAAAACTCCTGGCCTTGGCTGGTGGCACAGTGGATAAGGCACCTGCCTACAAACCCAAAGGTTGCTAGTTCGATTCCCCAGCCAGGGCACGTAACGAGGTTACAAGCCAGGTCTCCAGCCAGGTCCGTAGCTGGAGGCAGGTGAAAGGCAACCATACACTGATGTCTGTATCCCTCTCTGCCTCTCTCTCTTCCCATCTCTCTGAAAATAATAAATAAAATCTTTAAAATAACAAAAACAAAAAACTCCTGAGTGCAGCTAAATCGGAACTTACAGGGAAATTTATGGCTTTAAATGAACTATCAGAAATGAAGAAAGGCTCAAAAGTAATGATCTAATAAGCTTTCATCTCAAAAAGCTAAAAGAATAGCTGATCAACCCCAAAGAAAGTATAAAAGAAAAATTAAGAATAAAAAAAGGAAATAAATATACAATTAAGAAAATCAACTAAGCCAAAGTTGCCTGCCTTTTTGGAAAGGTTAATAACATTTATAAATCCCTAGCAAGAGTGAACAAGGGTTTGAATCAAGTGGGGTCATATCTGAACCCAGGCTCTGCAGGCTGCAGCTGGAACCACTGGCTGAGACTTAAGTTTTCCCAACTTCACAATGTGAAGGCACTAACTCGTAGGATGGTTGTGAAGTTTAAAATAATGTGTGCAAAGCATGTGCAACAACAGCTAATACTCACTAGGCCCTAAAAAAATATTAGCTATAATTTTGTTTTAATAACTCAGCTCAGCCTTGGCTGGTGGCTCAGTGGATAAGGCACCAGCCTGAGAACCCAAAGGCCGCTGGTTCGATTCCCAACCAGGGCACAGAACCAGGTTGCAAGCCAGGTCTCCAGCCAGGTCCGTAGCTGGAGGCAGGTAAAAGGCAACCATACATTGATACCTCTCTCCCTCTCTGCCTCTCTCCATTCCTTTCTCTCTGGAAATAATAAATAAAATGAAGATATTGCAAAAAAATTATTTTTAAAAAAATGGCACAGTTCACTTCCTAAGAGAGAACATACAAATTACCAATATCAGGAATGAAAAGGAGGATATCACATAGACCCTACAGACGTTAAATAAATATAATAAGAGAATATTACAATCAACTTTATGTCAAGGAACTTGACAATTTAGGTAAAATGAACAAATTCCTTAAAGCGCAGTACACCAAAATGGATGTAAGAGAAAATCTGAATATTCCAAAATCCATTTTTAAACATTGAAACTGTTATTTAAGAACACTGCCACAAAGAAAACTCCAGGCCCAATGGCTTCACTGCTGAGTTCTTCCGAATATTTAAGAAAGAAATCATACCAATTAACCCAAAGGCTTCCAGAGAATAAAGATTAGCCATCATTACTTTGTTGTTACAGAGTTGACTTAACCCTAAGCAAAAACTTTCCTGTATACATCCCAGTCTCAGACATGGGCTGTCTGTGGCAGGCACTGAGGGCACTGGGGATCAGGGCAGGAGCTCTTACCGTCCTCATCCGTCTGGAAGGTGACCTCCTTGCCCTCCTTGCGCCCCTCGGGGTTAGTGAGGATGAGGCGCACGTGAACATTCCGGTAGGGCAGCAGGTTCTTGATGGTGTAGCGGCTGATGCCCCGCTCCATCTTCACACACTCCCGGACTGTCTGGTTGTGGCTGCTGCCCAGGGTGTAGTGATAGCACAGGGACACGGTGTAGGTGTGGCAACGTGTCACGTTGTAGCCCAGAGGTTCCCACTGCAGGGTCAGCTGGCGGGCCTGGATCTCAGCAAACGCCAGGCCTTTAGGAGCCCTCATGGGCTCTGGGAAAGCCGGGAAACAGAGAAGAAGGACGAGGAGATAGGAAGAGAAGAGGAAGAGAAATTAGAGAGGAAATATCTCAACCAGCTGACTGAAACCATCCCTTCTCTGTCCCCAAGAGCTCCAGGGGTCCCCTGGGAGTGTACAAGTGTATGTTTTGGAGTCAGGCAGGGCCACGTCTGAATCTTGGCTCTGCTGCTTGCCACAGGTAACCAGTGGTTGAGTCGCTTCCCCTCTCTGAGCCTTCGTTTCCTCAGCTTCCCAATGAGATAATTACAGGCCCTACCTCGTAGGATGGTTGTGAAGTTTAAGGTAATGCATGCCAAGTACATGCAACAAGAGCAAATACACAATAGGCCCTACAAAATATTAGCTATAATTTTGTTTTAATAACAGTTTACCTCCTAATCCCTGGACCACATCAGGCCAGTCTGAATCAACTTATTGCTATATTTTTCTTAAGAGATTAATTCCAAAGTTGTTCTGAAATATATGATACAATAATATATAGAAATTAAGATGATAGAGGAAATGAGAGCCAAAAGTTTTAAGATGTCAGAGAATGTTCCAGAAGCAGAAATGCATGCCATTAAGTCCTACACAGAGTCTAAAAATAAGATTTCAAATTGGGTGATGAGTTCCCTGGCTACCAAAGCAAAAAGGGAAAAACAATGTTATATAAGGATAATAATAATAATGGCAGTTGACATTTACTAGGGGCTTTGTATGTACCAGGCATCATTTTAGAACCTTTAAAATGCTTGATTTCATTCAGTCCTCACTGTAATCCAATAGACAGGTACTATCCTTAGCCTTATAAAGCTGTGGAAGTGGAGGCACAGAAAGATTAAGCAGCTTGCCCACAGTCACACAGGCAGTAAGTGGTGAAGCTGGGATCTGAACAAGGCCAGGCTGGCCCCAGAATCCATGATCTTAACCACTACCACCCAGCCTCACTGTTAGGAATTCACTGTCAAAAAAAAAAAAAAAAAAAAAAAAAAAATCACACCAATGTCACAGGAGAGATAGCTACCCCCAAAAGAGTGAGGAACATATTATAGCCTCTTGATGGCTCTGTGGTACCATATAGCTGTCCCCATTTTATAAATTAAAAAACTGACCCCTGGCTGGTGTAGCTCAGTGAACTGAGTGCTGGCCTGTGAATCAAAGGGCTGCCAGTTAGATTCCCAGTCGGGGCACATGCCTGGGTTTTGGGCCAGGTCCCCAGTTGGGGCATGTGAGAGGCAGCCACACATTAGTGTTACTTTCCCTCTCCTTCTCCTTCCTTTCCCTCTCTAAAAATAAATTATATATATATATATATATATATCTTTTTTTTTTTTTAACTGAGAACTTCAGGTCAAGATTGAGGCATAGGTAGACATACTTCACCTCCTCATGCAACCATAGAAAGAATTACAACCAGATCTCAAAAACAAATAACCAGAACCATCAGAAAATTGAACTATATGGAAGTCTGACAACCAAGAATTTAAAGAAGCCACATTCACCAAGATGCGTAGGAGAGGAGGGATTGCAGAGGTGGGGGTGGAGAGGCAGTGCAGCACTGAGAAGCAGTGGCATTGGTGGATGGTCTCACATTCACATGTGGTGGATAAAAATCAGGAGGAATATCCTCAGAACCAGGGATCCCAGCCCCAGGCCAGACTTCACAGCCCAGGGTTCCAGCACCGGGAAGATAAATCCCCATTACTTTGGGGTGTAAAAGCCAGGCAGGTGAAATAAACTGCCAGATTTTCATCACTTAAAGGGACTGCATGGTCTTAGAACGTACGAAAACCCCAGGGCAGCAACTAGAAGGGCACCAATCGCATACAAGTAATGAGTGAAGTGACTGGAAACAGGGCAAATGCCAAGCAAATCACCCAAAGCCTGACAGAGACCATACCCCTCTTCTGAGCCCACCATACATAGAGCCACAAAACAGGTGGCCCTGCCCTGGCAATTACCTAAGGCTCTGCCCCACTCAATTTACAGATGCCTTTGCTACATGAGCCACACTACTCAGACAGGGACTAAAAGCAGCTTTCCTCATACACAGAAACAAACACAGGGAGGCTGCTAAAGTGAGGAGGCAAAGAAATATGACCCAAATGAAAGAACAGTACAAAATCCCAGAAAAAGAACTAAACAAAACAGAGATAGCCAACCTAGCAGGTGCAGAGTTCAAAACACTGGTGATAAGGATGTCCAAAATGGGAAAAATAAATAAACAAAGGAAGAAATAAAGGTTATACAAACTGAAGTAAAGAAAAATATACAGGGAACCAATAGCAAAAGGAAAGAATTCAGGATTCAAATCAATAATATGGAACAAAAGGAAGAAATAAACATCCAACCAAGACAGAAAGAAGAAACAAGAATTTAAAAAAAAAACAAGGAGCAAATAAGATGACTCTGGGACATCTCCAAGAGTGCCAACATCTGAATCATAGGGATGCCAGAATGAGAAAAGGAAGAGCAAGAAATTGAAAACTTATTTTAAAAGATAATGAAACTTCTAATTTGTGAAGGAAATAGACATACAAGCTCAAGAAGCACAAAAACTCCCCAACCAAGTTGGACCCAAAGAGGACTACACCAAGACACTTCATAATTAAAATACCAAAAGTTAAAAATAAAGAGAGAATCTTAAAAGTAGCAAAAGCAGAGAATTACCTACAAAGGTGTCCCTATAAGACTATCATCTAATTTCTGAAAAGAAACCTTGCAGGCAAGAAGGGCCTGGCAAGAAATATTCAAAGTGATGAAAAGGAAGGACCTACAACCTAGATAATTCTATCCAGCAAAGTTATCATTTAGAATGGAAGGGCAGATAAAGTGCTTCCCAGATAAGGTAAAGCTAAAGGAATTCATCATCATTAAGCCATTATTACATGAAATGTTAAAGGGATTTACTTAAGAAAAAAAAGAGGATCACACTATGAACATTAAAATGATAACAAACTCACAACCATCAACAACTGAGTCTAAAAAAACTAAATAAACAACCAGAACAGGAACATAGGTACAGAAATCATTTGGAGGGTAATCAGCTCAGAGGGAGAATGAGAAGAATAGGGGAAATGGTGCAGAGATTAAGAAGCATAACTGATAGGAACAAAATAGACAGGGGGATGTTAAGAATAGTATAGGGCCCTGGCTGGTAGCACAATGGATAAGGCGCCGGCCTGCGAACCCAAAGGTCGCAGGTTCGATTCCCCAGCCAGGGCACATGACCAGGTTGCAAACCAGGTCTCCAGTCAGGTCTGTGGCTGGAGGCAGGTGGAACACAGCCATACATTGATGTCTTTCTCCCTCTCTGCCTCTCTCCCTTCCCCTCTCTCTACAAATAATGAAATAAAATCTTAAAAAAAAAAAAAAAAAAAGAATAGTATAGGAAGCCCTGGCTGGTAGCACAGTGGATAAGGTGCCAGCCTGCGAACCCAAAGGTCGCTGGTTCGATTCCCCAGCCAAGGCACATAACAAGGTTGCAAGCCAGGTCTCCAGTCAGGTCTGTAGCAGGAGGCAGGTGAAAGGCAACCATACACTGATGTTTCTCTCTCTCTCTGTGCCTCTCTTCCTTCCTCTTTCTCTGGAAATAATAAATTTTTTAAAAAAATCTTTAAAAAATAAGCCCTGGCTGGTGGCTCAGTGACTAGGCACCAGTCTTCAAACCCAAAGGTCGCTGGTTTGATTCCCAGCCAGGGCACACAACCAGGTTGAAAGCCAGGTCTCCAGCCAGGTCCATAGCTGGAGGCAGGTAAAAGACAACCATACATTGATGTTTCTCTCCCCCTCTGTCTCTCTCCCTTCCCCTCTCTCTGGAAATAATAAATAAAATCTTTTAAAAATAAATAAAGATTGAAAAAAATTTAAACTCTGGGCCTCAATTTCCTCACTTGCATGAGAGAGGGGTCCAAGGTTACTTGCAAGAGTTCTTTTCTCTCTTGCACCCTGACTCTGCGAAATGCAGTTTCATTACCCTCAAGTTCTGTGAGCACCTGCAAAGTGTCCTCGTTAGAGGAAACGCATTAATGAACAGGGGAGAAGTTTCTGCGGCTTGGCCTCTTAAGATGACTATGTCCCTAATACAGTGTTTTTCTATGATGAATGTCCTCAGGATGTTCTTTACAAAGACGCAAAGGGAAACATCAGCCCAGGCTGCTCTTTACCCAGACATGCGGGTAGTACAGCTTTAGCCGCTGGCCCCAAATGCAGCACAGTACGAGATTCTGTTTCCACCCAGGTGCCCTCCTTTCTTCCGTGAGCCACAGGCAAAGAGCCAGTCTTCAATCATCAGTCATATATCTGGGCACCAAAGAGACATTTCAGTACCTGCTAGGGGTAAGGCCCATCTCTTGGCTTCTTACGGTCTGGCTTGCTTCTCCCCACCAGCACAGCAGTATCCCCACCCGACAAGGACATGAAAGGAATGGCTCCCGCCGCTCCCTGCAACCCAAGGGCTGCTGGCTGCTAGCTGCCAGCCCACTTACCATGCTTAGGTTTTGCTCTTCCTGGCCCACGGAGAGTCTCCTAATGTTTTTCTATGTCGTCTTGTTTTTAACCCATCACTCTTATGTGTGTGCTGACTCTGCCATCTTGTTCAGAGGTCCAAGCTTTACTCCCTGACCTTCTGGCTCTGATCCTTGCTGTCCCATGTGCATTGTCCCAAGGCTGTATTCGCACTAATGAGAGCAGGTCTTGGTCTGTGAGGCTCTGCTCACAACATCCCCACCCCCGGGGAATACCTGCCCCACTTTCCTTCCCATCCTTCCGATTTGGCCCAAGCGCCCCGCCTCCTAAATGCTGCTCTCCTGCAGCATTCAGAGAAGGGCATGGAGCATTAACTGTAAACTGCGACACAGGCTGGGCCAGGACTATGATAAACAGGACAATAAGCATCCCATCTGAGAAGTGTAGCTGCTGCCCAGCTCCAGACGATGTGGCCGGGCAGCACTGCAGGCTCCGAGTTGCCAGATTCCCCCCATTTTTTTAAGGAGAAGCCAGAAATTCAGATTTTTATGTGAAACCTCCAGATTTTTAAAGCCTGGCAACCTGCTGTAAAACCACTTTGCAGGGCACAAAATAGCACCCTCTAACTTGGAGGATGAAACCTCCACCCTCATCCGGAGAAGTAGCTCATTCTCCAACAGCTGTGCCAGCCCCCAACCTACCTCACTAGACCCAGGGGTCTTTGAAAAGAAAGCTCACTTTTCTCTGCACTCCCCCCTCCCACCTCCATTGCATCTGGGCAGATCCAGAGGCTCAAATAGTTTGTTGACTACAGACTGATATGTTGATTGAGGGGTGTGAATTCATGAGTCTCTGTGTTTCCAAAAACCATCTGGCACCCAGACTCTCTCTTCAGCTGCCAGCACACACTAGCAAAACAGAACCCCAGGACCTCCAAGCCCCTTCCCTCTGAATTCCATAGGGCTACAGGCCACTCAGCGATCAAAGGTCAAAATGCGCATTAAAACAACCGGGGCTAACAGCATCTGTTAAATCAGTCCAAAATGTGTTTATTTTAATAATGCTAATGAGGAAATAATAACACTGAACCACTCAACTGTTTCTCATGGAAGAGATTTGGGAGAAGGGTCCAGCATTCCAAACTTCAAACCTGCGACCACCCCTTATTAGTTCTGTGACCTCAGATTAGTGACTTAACCCAATCCCCTTTGAATGTGAGGTCCTTGACTGAAAAAAACTGGAGGGAATGATGCCTACTTTGAAGAGGAGGTGTGAGAGTTACATGAGATGAGTCCAACTGTCTAGCCCATATTAATGAGTTAATAAATATGTGTGCACTAAGGTGAGACAGCGGTAGCAGTATAGATTAGTACAACCATTTTTTAAAGCAATATATGTCAAAGCCCTCTCTTCAACCTCTCCTGTCTATTTATCCTAAAGAAAACTCAGGAAGGAAGTAAAGCACTATAAGCACTGTTTCAACAAAGTATTATTTATAATCATGGGAATCGAGAAAAAATAGCCCAGCAAGATGGAGACCCTCAATGGACTTCTACACACAATAAACAATATGATAAACAGCCTAACACACGGAACAACATCAAGGGAAGGAAGCAGAATACAAATGCTTTCTTACATCCCAATAACAAGGGTGTAAAAATGCGTACTGTGGGCATATGGGCAGAGATTTGAAGAAGACAGAAAAACAAAAACAGCTGTTGGGCTGGGAGGGTGAGGTTTAGAGTGATTTTTTCATGCATCTTCCTGACATTATATTATTGTTTTTATGGTAAATAATATTGTGAGAGGAGAGTGTCATATGGGAGAGAGGAGATGACAACACAGCTGGCCTCCAACACAACAGCCACTGGCCAAGGCGCCTAAGCAAGCAGGAGGTGGCTATGTCAGCGAAGAGAAGCATGTAATTAGAAGGGACAGGATGAGTTGTTTGGGTCCTGGCTGTCTGGCCCCTGCCTGGGCTCTCCTCCCAGCCAGCCTGTGTACAATGCTTCACAGTGCCTGGCACCAAGCAAGCACTCAGCCTGTGCAGGCAGCTATTTGGCTGTTATTTCAAACACTGGGTCAGAAATCAGGGTATTCAAATGTCGGTTCTGACCCTGCTATGGGGTCACTGTGTAGACTGGGCAAGTGCTTAAATTTCCAAATCTCATTTTACTCATCTGTAAAATGGAATCAACAGCAATTACCAGGAAACCTGGGACCTTAACCCACTGTGTGATCACTGGCAAATGCCTGCCCCTCTCTGGATTTCGGTCTCCCCGTCTGTACACTAACAGGAGTGGAACAGAGATTCTCTATGGATCCCTGACTCTTATGTCTTTTATTCCAAGTACCTGACCAGACCTGGCTTTGAAGAATTCAAAACACCACGTTGTCATTTATTGAGCACTTACTATGTGTTAGGCACTCTATTTCCAATGTATTTAATGCATGTATATGCAATTACCTGCATTTAACTGCTAACACTGGAGGGCCCAGAGTTCAGTCTTTACAAGTCCTCTCTCCTCCATCTACACTTATTCCCTAAAATCTAAGGACTAAATCTGGGGTTCTCAGCCTCAGCATTATCGACACTTTGGACCAGGCAATTCTTTGTCATAGGGGGACTGTTTGTGCATTGTAGGATGTTTAGCAGCTTTGCTGGCTTCCTCCACACTTTGATACCATTAGCACCCACCCCCAGTTGTGACAACCAGTATGTCTCTAGACGCTACATGTCTCCCGGGAGACACATCACCTCTCCTTGAGAACCACTAGCATAAAAGGCCTCATCCAGTCTCATGGCTTTAAACACCTCCTACAGCAGGTCTATACGGATGACTTTTCAATGTGTATCTGCAGCCCAAACCTCTCCCCGGAACTGCACCCTCATGAACCCATCTGCCTGATGGATATCTCCACTGATCCTCTAACAGGCGTTTCAAAGTCAACAGTTCCACCCCCGAATTCCTGATCAATGAACCCCTGTCGCACCCACTCCTCCTGCAGTCTGCTCCTTCACAGCAAATGCCAATTCCATCCTTCCAGCTGCTCAAGCAGAACACCTTGGAGCCATCCTTGACTTCTATTTCCTTTACTCTTGTTGCATTTGCAATCCATCAGCAAGTGCAGTTAGCTCTACCTTCAAAATAAACCCAGAATCTAACCACTTTTCACCACCTCCACACTTCTTCCCAGCTCTCAGCCCCCACAGTCTCTTGGCCAGATTGCTGCAGTAGCCCTCTCACTGGTCTCTCCCTGGAAACCCTGCCCTCGTAGACTCTCTTCTCCACAAAAGGGCCAGAATCATCCTTCTAAACAAAGCAGCTGATGTTACTCCTGCTCTCCAAAGCCCGCAGTTGCTCCCCAGCTCACCCTGAGTAAAATGGCCCTGAATCCCACATCCCCAGCATGGCTGCAACCTCCTCTCCTGCCATCTCCCCATCAGTCACTAGCCAGCGTTACACTGGTCTCCTTGCTGCTCCTCACACAAGCCAAGCATGCGCCAGCCTATACTGAACTTCCTTCCCCCAGCAATGCCTCCAGCTTCCTGCATGGCCCAGTCCTCCCCTCCTTCAGGTCCCTGCTAAAATGTCACCTCAGGAAACCTGACCCTTGAGAATTTTAAAAGTAGCAACCTTCCTACCCCCTAACCCCCTTCCCATCCCTGGCCCTTTTCGTCTTTTGACAAACTATATATTTCCCTTGTTCACTTTCTTCTCCTGCCAGCATGTGAGTTCTGCACGCAAAAGACCTCACACTGGTGGCCTTTGTCTGTCTTGGTCCCAGTCCTATGTCTCTCATAACTATCTTAGTACCTGACACATAACAGGCACTCAATAAACTTTTTTTGAATGAATCTTCACATCTGTATGGTGAAGATTATTATTATTCCAATTTTATAAAAAAGGGACTAAAGTTCTAAGAGGTTAAGTAACTTGACCCAGATCCCTCAGCTGGAAAGTAATTCCCACTGGAATACTCCAACCCACCATCCAAGGGTCTCCCCAAATGTAGCATTCAACTGGATTTTAGATTGTTCCCAGATCAGCTTTTTAAAAGACTTAATAAGCCCTGGCTGGTGGCACAGTGGATAAGGCGCCAGCCTGCGAACCCAAAGGTTGCTGGTTCGATTTCCAGCCAGGGCACTAACCAGGTTGCAAGCCAGGTCTCCAGCCAGGTCCCCAGCTGGAGGCAGGTGAAAGGCAATCATACATTGATGTCTCTCTCCCTTTCTGCCTCTCTTCCTTCCCCTTTCTCTAAAAAATAAAATAAAATCTTTTTTTTTTTAAAGACTTAATAATATGAATGACAAAAATAAAAAATCTCTACCTAAACCTTGTACCTTATTCAAAAATTAATTCAAAATGGATCATGGACCTAAGTGTAAAATGTAAAACTACTTTACACTTTTTAGGAAAAAAGAAAAAAAAAACAGCAGAAAATCTTTTGAACATAAGGATAGGCAAGGAGTTCTTAAACTTGACACCAAAAACACAACTCATAAAAGGAAATTTTTATAAATTGACCCTCACCAAAATTAAAAATGGCTGTTTTGTGAAAGACCAGGTAGGGGGTAAAAAGACAAGTTAAAAGCTGGAAGAAAAATAATACCAACAAAAGGACTAGATCTAGAATGTGGAAAGAATACTCATAACTCAACAGTTAAAAATGAATAATCCAGTTAGAAAATGGGCAACAACATGAACAATTCATTGAAGAGCAACACAGATGGTGAATAGCACATGAAACGATGTTCAACGTCACTAGGCATTAAAGAAATGCAAATTAGGACCAGGATGGAGTATTACTATACATCTCTAAAAATGGTTAAAATACAAACATTAGAACAACACCAAATGTTGGGAAGGATGTAGAAAAATGGATTACTAATATATTGCTGGTGAAAGTGTTAAAAATATAGCCACTCCAGCAATTTTTTAAAAAAGATTTTATTCATTATTCTCAGAGAAAGGGACAGGGAGAGGGAGAGAGACATCAATGTATGGTTGCCTTTCACCTGCCTCCAGCTACAGGCCTGGCTAGACACCTGGCTTACAACCTGGTTATGTGCCCTGGCTGGAAATTGAACCAGCAACCTTTGGGTTTGCAGGCTGGCACCTTTTCCACTGTGCCACCAGCCAGGGCCACTCCAGCAATTTTTGATAAAACTAAATATGCTATTACCATATGACCTATCAACTGGACCCTTGAGCATTTACCCAAGAAAGCCTATGTTCATAAAAAACCTATGCACAAATATTCATAGTAGTTTTACTTATATTAGCCAAAAAGCAGTACCAGTCCAGATGTCCTTCAACGGGTGAAAGGTTAAACAAACTGTGGTATACCTATACCATAGAATACTACTCAGCAATAAAAAAGAATGAACTATTGATATACACAACAACTTGGATGAATCTCCAGGGAAGTATGCTGAAAAAAAAATTCTTAGTGCCAACACAATTCAATGGGAAAAGAATAATCTTTTCAATAAATGGTGCTGGGACAACTGGTCATCCATCCACATGCAAAAGAATGAGACTGGACCTTTACCTCACACCTTAGACAAAAATTAACTCAACATGGAGCAAGGGCCTAAATGTAAGAGCTAAAACTATGAAACTCTAAGAAAAAATAGGAGTAAATCTTTGTGACTTTGTGTTAGGCAATAGCTTTTAGATATAACATCAAAAGCACAAATTGGGCTTCATCAAAATTTAAAACTTTTGTGCTTCAAAGAATACCATCCAGAAAATAAAGAACAATGCACAGAGTGGAAGAAAATGTTTGCCAATACAGCATATCCAGTAAGGGTCTAGTATCTAGAATATATAAGGAATTCCTACAACTCAATAACAACAAAAAAAAACTTAAAATGAGTAAAGGATCTAAATAGGCATTTCTACAGAGAAGACATACCAATGACCAATAAGCACATGAAAAAACATTCAATATCATTAACCATCAGGGAAATGCATATTAAAACCACAATGAGATACCACTTCACACACACTAGGAGGATTATCATCAGAAGACATATAATACTAAATGTTGACAACAATATAGAGAAATTGAACCCCTCATACACTACTGATAGGAATGTAAAATGGAACAGCTGCTTTGGAAGTCAGCAGTCCTTCAAAGTCTAAGCATCGTTACCATCTGATATATATGCAATATACCCAGAAAAAATGAAAACATACATCCACACAAAAGCCTGTATGCAAATATCTATAGCAATACTGTTCATAATAATCAAAAGTATAAATAACCAAAATATCCATCAACTGGTGAATGGATAAATTGTAGTATTGTCCATACAACAGAATATTAGTCAGCAACAAAAAGAAATAAAGTACTAATAGATACCACAACATAGACAATCCTTAAAAACATCATCCTCAGTGAAAGAAGCCAGTCACAAGAAGCTATATACTATTGTAAGATTCCATTTATATGCCATATCCACAAAGAGGTAAATCTATAGAGACAAAGTAAACTACTAGTTGCCTAGTGTTGGAGGTGTTACAAAGAAATGAGGAGCGGACTACTAAAGGGAGGAAGGTTGCCTTCTGGGGTGATGAAAATGTTCTAAAATTGATTGTGTGGATAGTTGCACAGCTCTGTGAATATACTAAAAACCACTGAATTACACATTCCAATGAATGAATTGTATGAGATGTGAACTATATCTCAATAAAAGTGGTACCAAATTTGAAAACCAATTCCAAAAGGTTATATCATGATTTCATGATTATATGACGTTTCTGAAATGACAAAGTTTTAGAAATGAAGGATAGATTAGCATTTATCAGGGTTTGGGTCAGAGGAAGGAACGCAGGTGAGTGTGGAATGGGAGTGGAAGCAACACCAAGGATTCCTAAGCTGATTGAACTGTTCAGTATCTTGACTGTGGTGATAAATACACAAACCTACACATGTGGTAAACTGTATAGAACTAAATGTATACAAATGACTTCTGAATAAGGTCAGTGGATTATATCAATGTCAGTATCTTGATTGTGATATTATGGATAGTTTTGCAAAATGTTACCATTTCAGGAAGCAGGGTAAAGTGGATAGGAAATTCTGTCTCTATTTTTTTCTTACAACTACATATGAATCTACAATTATGGCAATAAAATTCCAATATTTTTTAAAAAGCTGAAATCACAAAGTGAGAAAATTGTTCTGTTCTCAATTTCTCTTTGGATTAAAATGCTTTACTCTTTTCCAGTTGAAAAAGCAGCCATCAGGCTCAAATGCCTAGACAGGAGAATCCAGCTACGATTTAATAATATACTTCTATTTGATGGTGTTCAGTTGTTTATTTTATCCAGATAGTATAATGTAGAATAAAGACCACAGATTCTGGAGGCAGTCAGTCAATAAAGGGTTCCAATACCACCTATGCCACTTACCAGCTGTGTTACTTTAGGCCATTTAACATCTCTGTACCTCAGTCACTTCATCTGTAAAATGGATATGACAAGAGTACCTACCTAGATCATGCTGTTTTTGAGAGTTTTCAGTTTTCTGAGAGTAAATCAGTCAGAGTGGGTGTGTATGTGTATGTGTGCGCACACACGCATATGTGTAAGTGCCTGGCACAAAGTTACAAATTAGCTATCATTATTATCTTTACCATAACAAGGACTGAGGAAAAATCATGCTTTAGAAAGGTTTAAAAGCACAGATGCAGGCCATGCTACCTCTCAGATTGTGCCACTCCCCACCCCACCCCACCCCACCCCTGCACTCCCCTTGCCACTTGGATGCCCTGAGCCCATAGCCCGGTATCCAAGAGAAGGAGTGGGTTCATGAGAACACCTACCTGCACACTTGGTGCGGCTGACAAGGGGCGGCCCAGGGCGGCCAGTGCCACCCTCACCGGGGCGTGTGAGCAGCACACTGATCTCATACTCAGTGTCGGGGTCCAAGTGCCACAGCTTGTAGGTCTGCAGGTTGACAGCGTGTACCTCTGCCCATGGGCCCCGCGCCATGCGGTATTCGATTTCCTTGCGCACGATCGGGCCATCGCCAGTAATGGAGTTGGTGTTGAGCTGGATGATGAGGTAGGTGGGACCCGCGCGCAGCAGCTGTGGGGGTGCGATGGGAGTGGGGGGCTCTGCAAGGACATAGGGTAGAAGTGGAGCCAGCAGATGTTGCTGTGAGGCCCCGGGCCCCAGCTCTGCATCCCATCACACCCAAATCCCCAAGAGCCCTCCCCCTCTTCCCAGGTCCCTCGTGACGCCCCCAGGTCCCTGACCAGAAAGCTTCTCCCTACCCCATTAAATGCCTAGGCCCTAAGGGGAGCCCCACTCCAAAGGCTAATCTCGTCCTCACCTCTCAGCCCACACCCTCTCCTTCACTTCCCTTGAAAGCCCCAAGTCTTCGCCTCCAGGGACTGATCACAAGCCCACTCGAGTCGAACACCCCCACCCACCCCCCCACCCCTACCCACCCCCCTCCCCGCCCCTACAGCCTGGTTGCACCTCGCCAGTCTCACACATTGACCCTGTTCTCCCTCGGGCCCGCCTCTCAGCTGAGCTCCACGCCCTCCAACAAGACCCCCCTTCCAGAGACACTTGCCCACCCCTTAGGCCACGTTGGGGGTCAGACCCAGCCCGTGGGAGACCCGCTCCCAGCCCCCATCGCTCCCTGCCCTCCGCTGTCGTGAGTGCGCTGACCCTTGACGATGAGCTCTGCGAAGTTGGAGACGCCTGCGCCCCGCGGGGCCTGGGACACACAGCGGTACAGGTCCTGATCTGCGCGGCTCACCGCGGCCAGAGGGAAGGTGGCTAGGAAGCGACGGTGGCTGATGTGCCGCACGCCGGCCGCGGGCACCAGCGCCCCGCTCTGCCGCTGCTCGAGGAGAAGGGCGACAAAGTCAGGGTCGCGGGAGAGAGAGGGTCCCAATTTTGCTCTGACTCGTGCGAAGGGAGTGGTAGCTGTCCCGGCCCCAGTTAGCGGTCCCCACTACACTGGGGGCTGGGCGGGGGGGGGGGGGGTCCCAGAACCGGCTCCGCCACAGGAAGGTGCAGAGCTGATTCAAGAAAGGTGGTCGTTTGGCCTTTCGTGGAGAGTATGGTTGGGGGATCCTGAAGCCGCGCCCTGCGGGGGTGGAGGCACCCAAGAGGGCGGAGCGAAGCCAGGACCCAGAAGAAGCCTCCCACCACACTTTGGCCAATGTCCCTGCCCCGCTCACCTGCAGGAGGAAACGCTCCGCTTCCGCCGCTCGGCCAGCCGCCATGCACTGGAAGGAGGCGTTCTGGCCGGCGTTGACCTCCACGTCGCCGAGGCGGGAGAAGTGTGGGGCCTTGGCTGCGGGAATATAGCCCTGGTGTGAGTTGGGCCTGCGCCCCCTGCAGACAGGAGCCGTGACGGCCCGCACCCCTCACCTTGCACCCCAGTGGTCTGGAACTCACCACAAGGGTAGCTGAGGAGCAGGATGTCATCTAGGCCCATGTAGCCCCTGCGGTCTGGGGAGATGAGGGCCTCAAACAGCACCTGGGGAAGGTGGGAGGGTCCCTGTCACACTGACATTCCTCCAACCCTGCCTGGGAAAGTATCCACAAGACTCCCCTTTCAGCTCTGCTCCAGCCCTATCCTCAGACCAGCAGAGGTCAGCTCAGCTCACAATAACCTGTCAGCACCAGAACAAGGTGAAGACCGGAGGTTCCATCCTCTGGACAGTTATCTTCGAGCAGCAAAACTTCCCAGCCAGACAGGGATTCTGGGTCAGCTCAGTTCCAGCTCACCCTGGGCCCCAGCCATCGCCTATTCCCATTAAGAATGACCTCTGCCCTGGCTGGTGGCGCAGTGGATAAGGCACCAGCCTACGAACCCAAAGGTCGCTGGTTCGTTCCCCAGCCAGGGCACATAACCAGGTTGCAGGCCAGGTCTCCAGCCAGGTCCAGAGCTGGAGGCAGGTGAAAGGCAACCATATATTGATGTCTCTCTCCCTCTCTGCCTCTCTCCCACTTCTTCCTAAAAATAATAAATAAAATCTGTTTTGAAAAATTAAATTAAAAAAAAAAAAAAAGAATGAGCTCTGATGCTGAACCCAGACGGAACCCTCACTGAATAACCCAGTCTGACCACAGACTGACCCCTGACCTTGACCACAGATTGACTCCTGATGCTGAACATGAACTAATTCCAACCTTAGCCACTCACTCACTCTGGCTTCAGGCGGACACCCCTCTACCCCTGCCCCAAAGCATAAGCTGGACCACAGACTGGCCTGAACCTACCTGATACTCATTGGGCCAGAAGGTACTGACAGCCATCTCAGCCTGGTGCCATTGACGGCCATGGGATCCAGTCATATTCCAGACGGCGCTGCCCAGGGGACCCCCGTTGACCCGCACGTAGATACCCAACGTGCCTGGGCTGTGCCCATCCCGACTGTACAGGAAATAGCTGAACTGTACACAGTGCGTATCATTCTCGCTCAGGCTCTGGAAGATGACATGGGCCCGCTGGCCTGGGGCATGCTGGGAAGCATTGACCATCAAGTAGGAGCCTGGAAAGACAGGAGGAAGTCAGGACCTAAGGAGACCTTGGGGGAGGACCAAGGTCAGGTGGGCACAGAAGAGGGGACAGGAACAAAGGACCCCAGGCATTTGGACCCACCATGAGTCAGGGGTTCTGAGTTCTGGTCCCAGCTCTGATTCACTGGGTAAGTCCCTTCTCTTCCCTACGTCTGTTTCCCAAAGGAGAGAGTTGAAGCAGCAAAAAAAAAATAAAAATAAAACAACCCAGAAGTCTGACTTGATCAAAATCCTTTCATGCTCCTCACCACCGACAATCACAGGCCAACTCAGGCTGACCCAAGGCTTTCCCCATGTTCTGGGCTGACCTTGGAAGCAGGGACTAGGCCACTCATCTCACAGTCAAGAGTCTGGCACAACAAGGCCTCAAAGGCCACCTCTTCTGAAGTTTCAACCCCGCCCTGTCTTTCTTTGGGCTTTTCCCTGGCCCTTAGATCATTAATAAAGGTGTGTCTGTTTCTCGCCAGGCTACGATGCCTTGGGACTCCACTGTGTCTCCAGCACAGGCCCTGAACCTGAGCTGAATGAATGTATAGAACAGATTGCATGAAAGGATTCTAACTTTTCTTCCGGCTCCCATCCCTGAGCCTAAATTCCTGGGATACAATTCTTTTGGTTTCCAACCTGGAGAAAGGAGGCCCTGCCCCTTCCCCAGAGAACCAGGCCTGGGAGTGGGGTGAGGGAGTGGGCTGGACTCCTCAGGACCAGGCTGAGGGATTATGGTTTCCCTTCTGTGGGGAGAAGGCCCCAGCAGCTGCCAAGGGGGGTGCCCGCAGCCACCCAGCGCTGCCGTCTCCTAGGCTTGGCTGCCGGCCAACACAAGCTCATTCAACTCCCCGCTCTAGGAGGACTCCCCAGGGACTCCGTGGAGGGGATCTCATTCATCTCTGTGAGCCAGAAGCCTGTGAAGTCTGCTCTGCCTCAGTCCTGATGAGTGAGTAAACAAAACCCCCAGGTCCCCATCCCCACTCAGGAAGGGACAGGTCCCAGCCCCCAACCGCCTCTCTTGGCCCACTTTGCAGTCCTCCTCTCTCCTCTCCCTATGAGCAGCTGTGTGTGCCTTTCTCCCCCTTTCAATCTGACACTTTGTTCTAGCCTCTTCCTTCTGCTCCCTCTGCCTCTGTCTTTCTCTCCAGTTTTTCTCACTCTGCATCCCCCCACCCTCCTTTCATTTAACTCCCTTCTCTCGGGGCGGCTCTTCCTTCTCCTCTCTCCTGTTCTCTGTTCCTTCTCTCTCCACCCTCAACGCCCTCCCCAAGAAGGCGAGTCTAGGAAAGTAGAGACTGTGTCCATCTTGCTGGCCAATGCATCCCCAGGATCCAGCACAAGGCCCTCATTATTTGCTAAATTTCTCTCTCCCTTTTCTCTCTGGATATGCCCATGATTGTACGTGTGAGAGGCAGAGCCCATACAGGATGGTCAGGACTGTTACAGGTGAATTCAAACCACCTTGTACCAGCATGCCAACCATGTATCGGACTGAGACTGGGCCCTGGGGACATGGAGACAGCCCACACAGGGCCCTACCATTGGGGGGGTGGGGGGCACATTGACAGATCACTATCACACAGATCAAACTTTGATACTTGAGAGTACAGAGGTCAAACACGGAGCTGAGAGCCCAGCAAAGGCAGAGAGGGAAGCTCCAGGGAGGGTCCAATAGGACAGAAGGGCGAGGCAGGGAGGGAAGTCCTCAGCAGGCAGTGAGAGGAGATGAGGGTTGGAGGCCACCCATGCCAGGCGGTGGAGGGCATCTGTCCTGTTGGCTGCCACTCCTGGCCCCGCTGCTGAGAATCTTTGGTGCCCTTCCCCCACACCCTTGACAGCAGTTGGAATCCTGGCTGTGCTGAGAGCAGTTAGAACCTGGCCCACTACTGTGATTGGACAAAGAAGAAGAGTTCCACAGACTGTCCAGCTCTGAGGTTCCCTCATGGAGCCCATGTGGTTCTCACTCTATCCTATCTCTTCCCGCCCAGCCTTTATCGGTAAAAAGGTTGAAAATTTGGCTTCTACCTGTCATTAACTCCCAGTTGATCCTGGACCCAGTGAACAGGGGTATTAGTGATTAATTGGGCCCCCTCGAATAGTTCCAACAATAGCAACTAAACATCAGTTGAACTCCTACAGCCACCCCAGGTGATGTACTTTATCTAATTCCCCTATGAAATGAATTATTCTCCCCATTTTACAGTTAAGAAAATGGAAGCCCAGAGAGATTAAGGGACTTTTGCCCAAGGTTACACCGCTGATGAAGTGATAATGCCAGGATGTGAAGCCCATTCTTCATGATTCTGGAACCAGTGCCCTAGGGGCCCTCATCAGATCAGGAGGCCAGTACTAGAATCCATGTATGTGATTAGTCCCTGACTCTCTAGTCCTGGGCTCACAACACCAAAAGTGCCCCATCCTGAAATAGGGACAGGGCACTGTGGAATTTGGGAAGGATCTGGAACTTGCAAGAAAAAAGGGGCAGAGGAAGAAAGATTTTCCATACATCCAGCCCCCAACATTACTGCCCTTGCCAGCACCTTCAAGCCTTGGGAGACCAGGATGCAGAGGCTCTCCATGAGAAGAGAGGGTCTTTGATTGCTTGGACCTACCCCCATTTTATAGGGAAAACTGCATGATGCACACAACTGAGCATTGTCCAGAGAGCTCCATGTTCACAGTGTCATATATGTCACTACAGATGCCAAAGCAGATGAAGCCCACAGATTAAGTAGTGTACCCAAGGCCACACAGCAAGTGGGTGGAATGCCCCTAGAAGGAGACAGAAAGGTAATGGCGACTTAGGGTACACTCACCATGGGGCAGATCCGCAGGAGCCCGGGTCCCAGGGTGGATCCGCACCTGCTCCCACTGGAAGTCGTCATACTGGGCCTGGCTGTACTCACAGGGCACTGCTGAGTCACTTGCCTCCTCAAAGGTGCAGCCAGCTGTGAGGGCAGGGCCTGGTTAGCCAAGGCGAGGATAGGACTGCTGGCCAGGTGGGTCCTGGGTTACCTCCGGGTGCCCCCACACTGTCCCCTCTACCCAGGCCCACCCACCCTCACACTCTCTCCTCAGGCCCTCCCAGCACCGCCCCCTCCAACAAAATACCCCTTCTCCACCATTTCCCTCTTCCAAGACCCTCTTTTCATTGTCTC
Source organism: Noctilio leporinus (assembly GCA_004026585.1). Lineage (NCBI taxonomy): Eukaryota > Metazoa > Chordata > Mammalia > Chiroptera > Noctilionidae > Noctilio > Noctilio leporinus. The sequence goes on from PVIW01002058.1 coordinate 110,742, forward strand.
CTTCCAATACCAGACCTCCCCACAATGCTCATGCTCCCAGTACTTTCCAGGACCCCCCTACTGCTCGGCCACCTATCAAAAACCCTCCTCAACAAAAACTAGCTATCATTACTATATCATCAGAACCTCACAACAACTTGTGAGATCAGGACTAGAATTCTCCCCATTTTACAGATGAAAAAACTCATTTATCCCCATTTTATAGATGAGGCCCTAGAGGCAGAACGACTTCCTTAAGGTCACACAGCTGATTAGTGACAGAGACGGAATTTGAACCGAGATCTCTTGGCTGCTGATTGGTGTGCCATCACTTGCCTCTCCATCTTCATGTAGAGGACCAGCATAGTGGACCCTGGGACTGGCAGGATCATGAACGTCCTAAGCTGGCCCTAATAGTATCTCCTTAAAAATAGCAATAGTGACAGGCTTACAACAAGCCCCAAACAGGGCTAAATACTTTAGGTGCAGGTTCACATTTAGGCATCACCTTCTGAGAGGGTACCACTAGTATTTCCACTTGATGAATGTGCTCAGGAGACTCAGCCATTGCCCAAAGTCACCCAGCTTACACCTCTGCCTGTAGGAATGTGACATGCAAAAGCACAGTCATGTGTGGATGGGACACACGTCTGAGTAGAGGGAGCAAATTCTCATGATTTGGAACCAACAGTTGCAGTTTAAATGAAAAGATGACAAAGGAAGAGGGACCGAAATGAGACTTCTGGTTGATAGAGGCCCAAGAATGTCAGTAGCTCCTCAAAGCCCTGGGATGGGCACTGAATAAACCTGACAACACCACTGGTTCAGAAAGTAACGGTATACCCACTCCCGAACCTCAGGGTTTGGAGTCCCATCCCAGGTAGTCTGAAGCATGAGAGACCTAGAAAACGCCTGAGCAAGTGGCGAGGAAGCAGACACAGATCGTGCCAGTCCTTGGTGCCTGCACTTGACAGAGGAGGTGACCAGGGCTCCAAGGGGTGAAGGGTTCGTTCACAGTATAACATGGTACACAGCTGAGTGGGCTTTGGCATCAGACAGACTTGGGAGTGAATCTTGACAGCAGTGTGCCAACCCTTGTGACTATGGGCAAGCCACTTCTTCTTTCAGAGCCTTGGTTCCCGCCCCTACACCTGGGTTGTTGAGGATGCAGTGCAGAATCCCCTTAGCACAATGCCTAGAGCACAGGCCAGCACTCGGGAAATTGCAGCCTTCCATACATGCCGCTCCAGCCCCGGTGAGTGGCAAGCAGGATTTGAACCCATGTCAGCTGGCTGCCCAAGTCCACATCTCCCACCACAAAAGCCTTCACTTGGAGAAAGGGCAAACCTTGGCTGCTTCCCAGGCTCAAGAAGAGAAGGGAAGAGAAATAGACAGTAATCAGGGAGCGAGTACCACGTGCCAGGGACAGCAGTGACTTTGCATGCACCACTGGTGACTTCACTTTAGGAGGCTCTTGCTTCCTCTGGAGCAGGGGCTTCTCCGGGTTGTTATGAGGATCATGTAGAGTAATATATGGAAACACACCCAGCACAACCAGGCACAAAGGGGTTCACCTTTGCTAGGGGGTTTCCTTTCCCCTTCTTAGACCCTATCAGTGTAAAATGATGAGCAGTGGGCCTGAAGCTAGCACACAGGGGATGCCAGGAAATAACAGAAGCCTCTCTCCTGAGCTGGGGCAACAACCAGTTGAGCTCCTTGCCCCTTTGTGTGAAAAGCCCTGGTCAGCATTAGATCCTGTGGCCTGTGGGAGGTAGGCTTTAACCCCATCAGCGCTGGGAAGGCCTCAACTCTCCCACTGGAAAATGATCCACAGTTCAGCATTGAGAGGACATGACCAGTAGGGATGCTCAGGGAGGGCTTCCTGGAAGAACGGACAGTGAATTAATTCAGCGTGAGCTGAGTCTGCTCCTGAGGGTCTTAGCCACAGCCTCCCTGAGGCAGAGGGATTCAGAGACCTAGTTAGGGCTCAGGTTCTTCCTGTTCGTTCACAAGTACCAAGGTGGCTGCCCCAGAAGCCTCCCCCATGGCCCTGGAAGGAGCCCTAGAGTGCCAGCTCCTTCCTTCAGGTGCTGCCAGGACTTCCAAACTGACTGACCTGGTCACGGCAACCCCCAGACCATCTGACCTTAACCAGAGTAGCCCCCTGACTGAGTGACCCAGATCTGTGACCCCACACAGCCAAACCTGAGCCAGAGTGGCCCCATTGTCACCAGATGACTGCCAGACTGTCTGATTTTAGCCATCATGACCATGGGTGACTGACCCCAGACCAGCTGACCATGGCCAGAGTGGCCTCTGACCTCTGCCAACTAACTCCTATAACTGATCCCAACCAAGGTGACCTCCCCTCACTCTATCCAGCTGACTGACCCCATCCAGGGTGCCGCCTTAGGCAGAATGATTCTCTCTCCCTGGTCCATGTCCCTCCCCAGTCCTGTATGTTTCAGTCAGCCCTTAATGGATAATATCCTCCAAGAGAACCCCATCCCCACATCCCCCAGCTCAGCCTGGGAATAAGCAGCACTTCCGGGCCTGGGAAAACCCCCATGACCTCTAGTCTGGATGGCTCACAAGCTAAGAGCTCCAAAAACAAGTCCCAGCTCCTGCCAGAGAAGCAAGTCCTGCTAGGGGCCACCCGCCCAGGAGAAAATAAAACTAGATCAGACTTTGGGTTCAGGGCACAAAGGGTAGCAGGGAACCCTGGCTGGTGTGGCTCAGTGGATAGAATACAAGCCTATGAACCAAAGGGTCACTGGTTTGATTCCCAGTTGGGACACATGCCTGGGCTGTGGACCAGGTCCCCATTTGGGGGCATGTGAGAGGCAACCACACATTGATGTTTCTCTCTTTTTTCCTCCCTCCCTTCCCCCGTCTCTAAAAATAAATAAAATCTTAAAAAAAAAAAAAAAAGAATGGTAGCAAGGAATCTCTCTCAACTCCATTGACACAGACATGGGCACAGACATGTACCCACACATCAACACCACCACCAGGGGGCTGCCACTTACCACCATGACCCTCTGTGCCCAGGAACCCTCAGAGAAACTCAGGAAGTGGGTACTATTATTATTCCTATTTAAGGTATGGAAACCAAGGCACAGAGATGAGGTGGCTTACCCAAGGAGCTGGGTCTTAAGCCACCTATTTCTATTCAAGACAAGGCACAATGAAATCAGGCCCTGGCTTACCGCTGGCCACATGTGTTCATTCAGTGCCATTCACAGGACTTTTGATCACTGACAGATCAAAGCAGGGCCCAGATTGACACTATTAGAGGCACAAAGATGCTGAGCCTGCCCTGCCCTCAGACCTCCCAGTATGACTGGGGGGTGAGGGAACGAGACAAATGAGAGGTCACCGGGGCATCTAGGAGAGGTGCAGAGGGAAGGTTCCTGAAGGCGGGGACACCTGAGCAGAGCTGGAGAGATGGTATCATTGTGGCGAGCAGAGATGGGTGGAAGGGCATTTGAGGCAAAGGGCCCAGCAGTGGCAAAGGAAGGCAGTGAGTAAACACACAGTTCGCCCAGGGTGCAGAGAGATGAAGCAGTGGGAGGTGAGACTAGAGGGAGGGCGTTTAGCTGCATCGGGGAGGCTGTGAGTGCCAGGGGTTGGGAGTCAGATACCAGGAACTAGTGAGGAAAGGGGCTTCAAGGCCCCATCCTGGATGCAAATATCACACACTCACGCAGAGAGATGCACAACACACATGCACACACGCTCCCTCACCCCAGCCTAGTCCAAGCCTTCGGGACACATTCTCCATGGGGCTAGGGGCAGGGAGAAAGCCAGGCCCTTCCCAGTCTCTGCCAGGACCTCCCTCAGAGGGTGGGCTTGATCAAAGCAGGACCACCACAAGCTCCCCCAGCCTCAACTCAAACTGGCCCAGCTACATTCCTCAGCTAATCTCCCCAATCTGGCAGGCGGTTGCCCGAGCAACCGTCAGCCACAATTTGGGAAAGCAGGAGGATGGTTTATCCACATCCGGCCTGGCTCCGCCTGGCTCTGCCTGGCTCGGGATGGGGCAGTGGGGTAAGGGGTAAAGCAACCTCTGCAGGAGGAGCCTGAGTGCGGGAGGGGGTCCCTGGGGTAAGTCTGGTGTGAGGGTCTCCACCACTCCATCGCGTATGTTTCCATATGCTGAGGCGTGTGTGTACCTGCGTGTACATGGTTGTGAGGGTGACAGCCTGGTACCGACTTACAAGTACTCAGGTAGGGGACCTGGATCTAATTCCTGCCGAGCCTCTGATAGATACCCCCTGTGTGACCACAGGCAGGTGGCTTGCCCTCACTGAACTCTGCTTCCTCACTTATGAAGTGCAAACGGGGAACAAGCTGACCACTGATTCCACCTGCAGAATTCGGATTCCATTTACGTGAGCATGAATCACTTGAGGGCAGGGACAGACGCTACGGGGAGGGGGTGAGAGTGAGCATGGGTGCCTCCAGTGTGGCCCCCCAGATGGTGTGCTGTGAAGCTGTGGGTGTGCCGGTGCAGTTTACGTGCAGAGGTACATGAGCATATTCAGTGATAAGCACGTGCCCAAGGGGCATGTGACTTACATGGCGAAGGTGGGGGAAAAGTTGCGCCTGTATATATGTGCATGTGTGTGAGCACAAGCATGTGAGTGCCAGACTTTCCTCCCCACCAGACAGGTCATGGTGCTCTGTGCCACCCACAGCTGCCAGCCACCACCAGTGTCTCCTGAAGACCCTAGTGACCAGCGTTTGTATGCAATGAGATTTTTGTTACCTTCAGTGTGTCAACAGAATATCCAGTTCTCAAGGGTGGCCCGAGGAGAAACAAAACTCCCCCCAAAAGATGACAAGTTGAGGGCTGGGGTCACACCCAATTCCAGGCACAGCCCTGGTCTGGGAACCCAAACACAACCCCAGTGACAACACAAGTCTATTTCATCACCCAAAGCCACACCTGGACCCAACACTGGCCTCACCCCTGGACAGTCTTGCCCAACTCAGCCGTATTCCAGGCTCTTCACAGAAACTAAACTTCCATCTCAGGGGCATCTAACCGCCACCTCCTCCCTTCCTGAGGTTAAATCCCCAAGCCCTGCGTAGAGTAGAGGATCAATAGTGGATACGCTTAACGACCCCAGAGATCTGACCCCAACCAACCCCACCCAGGCTCCAGGACCATGACTCCAGCCCAGAGACCTGGCCCAGCCCACTTGTCCAGATCAACACATCCAGATCTCAGCCAGGGCTCTCTGGAGCTGCCTTCCAGAGCCCTGAATAATTGATAAGCAATTAATTAAGGGCAGGGCTGGCAACAATAGTCCACCTTCTAATCACACGGGCTTCAGCATAGCTACAACGAGGAAAAGCAACTCAAAGGGCAGCCAACTCAAAGGCCAGCGATACGACACCCTTCATCTCCAGTGAAGTTAGAAGGAAGCCAACTACAGAAAGGGAAACAGGCCAGGCTCACTCCCCATGTCCCTGATCAACAAGTACCCCAAATCCCAAGGTTAGCAGCAGGGCTGATCTATTGGCAGTATAAGGAAGAGGCATAGGATGGGGCCAGACTCCGCAAAGGCAAAGGACAGAACAGAAGACTGCTGTGCAGAGGTGCAGCAGGCAAAGAGTACACAGACTGCTGCCGTGCAGACACCCGGTATCATGAAACACAGTGCGGAGTGAAAAGGTGGAGAGCCATGCAGTGTGAAGCTCTGTCCTTTCTAACAATTCCGGGGAGGGTGAGGGTGCAAGCCAGCGGCTCTACACTGCACAGAGGCAGAATGCAGCTGTACAACACAGGCAAGCAGAGCACGCAGTGTGTGTACACAGACCCCAGCCCAGGCACCTGGAACAGCCCCTGGCCCAACTGGCCTGCACCATGAGGCAGCATAGAGGTGCCACACCCATGGTGGGCATGACCCAGAACTTCACAGAAGCACAGCGCACCGCTGCCGTGTGACAGACGTCTGGAGGAATGGCCAGGTGCTAAGTTCAAGCCTTCGTGGTTCTTCCCCTCCAGACACTAGCACGTGGCCAGGCACATGGCTGGTGCTCCCGGCACTTGACAGAAAGGCTGTGTCCAGTGTAGACAAGCAAATGGCACAGATACAAAGAAGAAAAAGATGCACCTGGTGCAGAAGGAACTGCTGGGGGTGGAATATATGCACAACACAGTCCCAAGGAGCAGCTTAGGTGGAGACACGGGGACGGGGGTAGAATGTGGCATGAACGTGGAGTGCCGTGTGGGACAGCGAATTCAGTGCAAGGGCTCTGGGCCCTGATAACCGGTATAGGGCACATGACCCAACAGTGAGCAGGCACAGAGCAAGGTGGAGTCTGGGGCAGTAATCCTGTGCGAAGGTGCCAGGCCAGTCCCCAAGCCCAACAAAAAGGCCCCCGGCTTCAGTGTAAGTACAGACCTCCTGAGAAGCGTGCAAGGCGTTCAGAGGTGTGTGCAGTGATGGCATTCCATGCAAGACGTTGCTCAACTGGGGCTGCCAGCAGAAACCTGGAAGAGGCCACCAGCAGGCACCGCAGTGGCAATGCTGAGAAAGGCAAGGATCCCATAGGGGCAGCATTACAGGGGCAGGGGCGCACTGTGACGGGCTAGGTCAGGGGCAGGCACATATCCAGTGCAGTTCAGTGCAGAGAAGCCATGTGATGCAGAGGTGCAGTGCTGTGGTGGCATGCCATCTGTTGGCACAGCACAGTGGTGCATTGCTAGGAGCTATGCCCGAATCCTATGAGAGGCCACTAGCCCAGTGCAACAGGGACATCCAAGAGAGGAATGGAGCACAGACACAGATGTCGTAAACTGCAGGATGGAGGTGCAGTACAACAGGGCAATATAAAGGCGGAGGAGCCTACAGACACACAGCCAATGCAAAGCAGAATCCTGGCTGTCATGCAGTGAGGTGTGGCCCAGTCCCAAGGGCCTGCGTCCAGGGACCCCAGCTAGCACACACTCAGAGCAGCCCAGAGCTGATATGCAGCGCAGTGTAAGGCAAAGACGTGGCGCACCGCAGAAGTGCTGCAGCAGGGGGTGCGCATGCTGCTCTGTGATGCCCTGAAGAGCAAAGCCCAGACCCTTGGGAAAATCTGCACCTAAAACTGTCAGGCTGAACTGGCTACCCCATGGGTTAGGAGCTGAGGCCTTGTTTGCCCCGTGGGTTTCCCGCTATTCCATCCCCCAAGCCCCGACATCTTCCACCCCAGTGACTCGCAAAGGCACAGGATGAAACCGCTGCCGCCCACGGGACGGGCAGCACATTGTCCAGGTATTTAACTCTGAGCAGGGTCCCAGCATGCTGGCAGGCAAACAACGAACTCAGATTTTGCCTAAAAGCTTTTGGACAATTAAAGCACATCCCCTGGCCCCAGCCCAAGGCAGAGTAGCGCAGGGCAGAGCAGGGGAGAGACAGAGAGGGAGACCTACTGGATTAGGTCCCAGTACAGGGTGGGTGGCAAATGGGATGAGAGGCAGAGTGGAAATGAGAGGGAAGCCAGACCCAACCAGTCCAGCTGGTCACTCTTGCCCTGCCCACCCCATTTCCCCTCCCAGGTCTGGTTCATAAGCTGAGAACACTCGCACTTACATAGTGCTTACTATGGTCCAGGACCTGTTCCAAACTATATATGAGTCTATAAGTATACAAAATATATCCTCGCAGCTACCTCATGCAGTGAGCTAGTTCTATAATTACCCCATCTCACAAATCAAAACACTAAAGGCCCAGAGAAGTCAAGTAACTTACCCCAGTGTTAAACTGCTAGCAATGGTGGAGCCAGGATTAGAACCCAGATTGTCTGGCTCCAGAGCCCATGATCTTAACCACCACACTCTAGGTAAAACACGTATTACACCTATGTACAACCACAACGCTGAACACATGCTCACACATAAACACACACACATGCACACATTCCGAGCATTTCCCACTCTCTCAAGTGAGACCCATCTATCCTGTGCAGATAGCCTTCTGACACCTCCCAGTTGTCACTTGTATCTCCCAGCAGTTCCACATCCCCCTTCTCTCTATCCCTATGTCCCCCAACCCTCAGTTGTTCCCAACATTACCTGTGCCCTTATTCCCAGCTGTCCCCATCCCCCAAATGTATCTTCATCACTAGTGATCTCTCACTCCCCAGTTGTCCCAAAACCCCTGCTATCACCCCACCCCGAGTGTTGATCTTGACCATCACATATGTCCTGTGCCCCAACAACACCCAATTTCCCCATCCCACTCCTTACACACACACACACACACACACACACATTAACACACTTCTATAACCAGTACCAAAACCTCAATGACGCTCTAAGCCCCCTTCCTCCTTCTGATTCATCACCAGGCCCTGGGGTCTGCTCCCTGGGAATTTACCACAACCTCTTGAGTGGTAACAGCCCCTTCTGAGGTATTCATTTGAAGGGTCCTCCATCCTGTAGGCAAAGGCCCTGCCCACAGCCAGCCAAGGAGGCCTACCAGCCTCTAGCCATGACTGTCCTCTGGCGCCCCAACTCCACCTTCCACCCATACAGAGCCTTCCCTGTGCACCCAGGGGCTCACACCAATGCAAACACTGAGTGGCACCTGCCACGGATGAGGTCCCGGGACGGGAAATGACAAAGGCTCAGCCCAGCCCTCAGGGGCTCCCAGGCTAATGGGGAAGGAGACAGAAAATAAGTGCCCCATGGCCATTTGGGAGAATGTGACCCACTCTGCTGGGGGGGTACTGGGAAGGCTCCACTGAGGAAGTGACATCAGAACTGGACGCTGAAGGCTGAGCCCTAGGAGGTAAGAGGGCCCAACTTACGCAAAGGCAGAGAGGTGTGGAAGAGCCAGGGCAGGTTCTGGGTCAGCACCGGCCTGGTGAGCCTGGGCCACAAGGTCTGGATAGGGAGTGGGGCCAGGGAGGAGAGCCATAAGCATGAAGTTGTCAGGGAGGGCAGAGGCTGGGGCACGCAGGGCCTCGCCTGCCCTGTTAGGGTTTGGGTTTTATTCCCTGGGTACTGGAGAGCCTTGAGGCAACAGCATGGCAACATCCTACGCCTGCCCGAGAGAAGTCATGAGGGTCTTGGGGCAACGGAAGCATCAGAAGGCTGATGGCAGAATACAGACAATAGTCCAGGCAAGAAATGTCGGAGCTGGGGAGAAAAGATTATAGATGCAACCCAACTTTCTCCAGTGGCTGCGGAGGAAGAGCCCATCCAGACACATCTCACTCCCTGAGGGGTCCAGGCCTCACTGAAGATGCTGTAGGCCTCACACCTCTAAACCAGCACTGCCCACAGAACTTTCTGCCATGATAGAAATGTCCTACCTGCACTGGCCAATATGACTGCCACTAGCAATGTGTGACTCTTGAGGACTTGAAATCTAGCTGGTGAAATTAAGGGGCCGAGTTTTTATTTTAATGGGTCTTAACCAACTTAAATGTAATAACCACATGTGACTGCGTGGCCACCGTTTTAGAGTGCAGGTGCAGGACATTTCCATCACTGTAAGAAAGTCCTATTGCATTGTCGAGAAACAGAGGTACTGGGGTCTCCTCCAGAGGCTCCTGGCTTTGGGGTCTAAAGGGAGATCTGGCCCTGGCTGGTAGCACAGTGGATAAGGCACCGGCCTGCGAACCCCAAGGTCGAAGGTTCGATTCCCCAGCCAGGGCACATAACCAGGTTGCAAACCAGGTCTCCAGTCAGGTCTGTGGCTGGAGGCAGGTGAAACTCAACCATACATTGATGTCTCTCTCCCTCTCTGCCTCTCTCCCTTCCCCTCTCTCTAAAATAATGAAATAAAATCTTAAAAATAAAATAAATAAAAGGAGATCTGGAGGGAAGCCCCAGGGGCGGGGGTGTCCCAGTTACTGGCCCATAGCAGGGCACAGTCACCAGGATATTCCCTACCCAACTCATGCACAGCCTTTTCCTTAAGACATACGTACCTAAACATACAAATACACACTGACCACAGGGAACCCCTGTGGCCAGACTCACGGATACCACATAGTCCAATGAATGTGTACCCCAGTGCTGGATACAGAGTTACGCCATACTCAGATACCCAGACACCTGCATACCTCACACCTGGACACCCAGGCTGGACAGCTGCACACAGCTGGACACAACACAGAAACACTCCCGCACTTGAACTCCCATTAACCTGAGGACTCCCAGACACCTGGATATGCCCACCTCTGGATACAGAGCTAGGATATCCTTAGGACAGCTCACCCTGTTCCTTTACAACCCAGCACTGGGAGACCCATACTTAAAGAATGAAACACAACCCACCCAAGTAGCTCTGCATCCAAACTCCAGGAATTTAACCCTTAGACATCCAGATACCCTAGCATCAGGCTTCCCAAGGATCAAAGCAGCTGGTTCCTCCCTACTTCAAACGCAGATTCAAGCTCAGATCCTGCCACACAGAGTAACCAGATGGCTAGATACCCCAACAGGCCACACGTATGTCCTGTGTCACAGGCTATGATCCTACAGCCACAATCACACACACACACACACACACACACACACACACACATGCACACAGGCTCTGACTGTGCAAATGCCAGAACCTGCACACAGCTGGCCTCATCCCACCTGCAGGGGTCACCACCAGGGAGCAGCTCTCACCCTTCCCTCAGGCTCCCAAATGAGCCAGGATGGAGGCTGGGACCCCACCTACCCACTCCAAGATGTAGGACAAAGGGAGTTTCCCCCACGCCACCTCCTCCCCAGACAGTCTCACCGACCGTTGGGACTCAATGCCTTTCACCAGCTGCCCAGGCCTCCAGGACAAAGGCCTGTCCACTGGCATGCCTGGCCAGCTGCTAGGGTGGGGCTGGGCCAGGGAGGGAGGGGGGTAGTAGGGGGAACGGGGGAGGTGGTGCTGGCAGGCAGAGACCTGCTCCCTTCCTCTGTGCCAGGGACTTACCCTCCCTAACTCACAGCTCCCGGACAACACTCCATGTGAACTTTTCACACACAGCCTCAGCCCCCAGCAGAATGTTCCAGATTCCTGGAGGGGGATTTCTTTAATCTCCATTTTCAGTGGAATCACTGCGCCCCCATCTGGCACCTCCTGCTCAGAATTTGACCCGCTGGACTTCATTCATTCTTTCATGCCACATATATTTCACTCAGCACGAATGAGCCGGCAGGGCCTTGTGCCTGGCACTAAGGATTCGGAGGTGAACTCAATTTTCAGTCCCTGTCCTCACACAGCTCACCATCAGTAAGGAAGAAAGAACAAAGAAACTGTAATTACAATAATTACAATGGCATAAAAAACCCAATCAATCCTCACCTTCCCTTCCAAGGCTAAAAACGGGGAGTAACAGGGAAGACTTCAGGCAGGATCATGATATCTAACTGAGAACTGAAGGAGGAGCAGGAGTTCACCCAGCAAAGAGATGGAGTCAGAGAGCACAAAGGAATGGAGAGGAGATGGGGGCATTTCAGGGATACTGATAAGTGGGTCAGACTGGCCAGAACATAGGACAGAGAGACAAGGTACACAGGATAACGAGGCGGGGCGGACAGGCAGGCAGGAGCTAGAGCAGGCAATGAGGCCAAGGGAGAGGTTCTTAACCTTGAAGGCAACAGGGAGCCTTCGAAGGGTTTCAAACCAGGGCTCCAAACATGTGTATTTGATTTTCAGAAGATCCCTGGCACTGTGGAGGGAGGGATGGAGGGAGGAGCCTTCCTGCAGGTGAGAGAGGGCTGGAATGGACAGACAGGGAGATCCTGAGAGAGGCTAAGGGTAGGATGCATCAGGAGGCAGGAGAAGGCTTGGAGGAGGGAAGGGGCTTAAGGGAGGGAAGGAGGCCAAGGCACCCCTGCAACTCTAGCTAACCCAGCCCTACGAGTCTCACTTAGCTGATGAAAGCTTGGAAGGATGGCAGCATGCCTGGAGCAAGCAGGGTGCCCACCCTGGATTTTCCCTGACACCGGAGCTGGGCAGGAAGCTGCCCAGGAGCTCAGCACCTCCCCACCCCACTCTGGCCACTCTCACTGCTACACGCAGAGTCCCCTCCCCCAGCCCCAGGGAGAAGGGCCAGCTGCCCAAACAAGCCCTTATTGCCCAACCTGAAACCACTGGGCAGCCTCTCCCTCATTCCTGCTGTCCACAGCTCTAGCAACCAAAAGGACAAAATGAGCTAGAAGGCAGAGGAAGAAATTTACTGCCAGATTTACATGGCTGAGAGACCTCACCACCCAGCCTGAGGAGGGGAAGGGGCCCCAAAGGCATTCAGGGGTCCGGGTTTACTGTGCACTCGTGAGGAACCCCTGTTGATCCCATTCCTTCTAAGAGCTTCTGAATTAAGCTCTAACAGGAAGCAATAGCTACAAGGGTGCCAGTAACTTTAGAAATGAAGTGACCTGCCCAAGGTCACACGGACAGCAAGCAGTGGAGGCAGAATTGGAAACAGGTCCCAGAGCTTCCAATCACAGTCCCTGGGGGACAGAACTCTGTCACAGTCCTCAAATCCATCTTTTGTTCCTTGGCATTCACAGATAGAGCCTTACTTTACAATCTACCACGTACTATACACCATTATTATGATGTTCATGAGACAGATGAGGAAACTGAGGCTGGAAGAATGGAAGTAATTTGCTCAAGGTCTCACCCCCGAAGTCTCACTCCCAAAGTCTCAGTTCTTGACAATCGTCCCTGCTGGCGGGAGTTGGGGCACATGAGGATTCTTGAATCAAGGTAAAAATGATAGGGGTAGGGGAGTCCATATTGGCCCTTGGGTTTAATCTCAGGGTGCGGGAGGGGTGGGGGAAGGATAGGGAATCCAGGTCATCTTGATGTTCCCTCAGGCCTGGCCAGGTCAAAGCACAGCTGTGCTGGTTGGACCGGGAGACTCAGGGCTGGTCCCCAGTGGGAGCCAGAAATCTGGAAGTAGCGTTCCAAAGGCACGAGAGGATGGTGGGACCCTGAACTCAACCCCAGGCGGCCCATTCTCTGGGCAGGCAGCCAGGAGTAGTCTATCTCCCCGGCAGGGTCTGTGGTGGCCCAGGCATGTGTTGATCCAGCCTGGTGCTGACCCCTGCTCCCCGGGGGACTCCCCATTATTCGGTGCCCTGGGTACCAGGCTGGAACTGCCCAACTGGTGGGAGTGGGGGTGGCTAAGGCCCCGGGGAGGAGGTTAGGCCCTCGCCCCCAGGGGAAGAATCCAGTGCGAACTCGGCTGGAGGGGGCCACAGTCTGGGATCCTAGGCCACAGGGTGGGATGTGGGGGTTTTCGGGGGTGGGGCTCAATGACATACACAAACACACAGCCACACACGGCCCCCAGCACACAAGGGTCCACAGACACAGGCTCCAGATACACCCGTTGATACCCGATCACACGTACACCTACACACACACACACACACACACACACACACACCAAAAGATGCCAGACTCCGAAACACACCCAGAGACAGCGCAATCACACAACAGACAAGCGCAGAAGCCCGTACACACTCTCACACACGCGGCGGCCCTGGCCGGCGGGGAGGCCGCACAAAGTTGCGGAGTCGACCGAGCGAGTGTCCCAGGAGACCCCGTTGTCCCCGGCGCCTCCGGCGAGCAACCGGAGGGGGAGCGTCCCGAGGCCGAGAGCCAGGCCCTGCCCTCGCCGGGACTTCGCAGCCGTGCCTGGGCCGCCCCCACCTTCCCCGGCCAAGAACACCCGCCGTCCCAGCCCTTTGCGTCCACCTCCCGCGAGGGGCTCCCCAGTCACCCGCCCGCGCCCCGCAGCCCCGGCGCCGACTCGGATCCGCCGTCCGCCAGCGCCGCGCGGAACTTGCGAAACAACAAACCGCCCGACATGTCGGAGTCGGCGGCCGCGGGGGCCCCAATTCTCCCTCCTGAGCCTCCGGCCCGGCCCGGGAGGGGCGGGGGAGATGGGCGCGACAACTTATTCCAGGCCCGCGCGCCACCCGCACGCGTGCGCGCACACACACACGCACACGCACACACACACACACACACACACACACACTGCCACTGCCCCCTCGGGCGGCCCCGGGCCCGGGGAACACACATCAGCTACGGCCCAGGCGCGCACCACACTCACCACATTCCTGGACACGCAGCCAGCACGCACGGACACACTCGCACACTCACATCCGCTCCACACACGCTCCTGCACACGCATTCCCGGCACACTTGGCATTCACTCGGACCCGTGCAGCCCCCGGTGGAGCACACCACCAACCCCAGACACTCCCACACGTACACATCGCGGACACAGCGCACGGACACACACGTTCCGGACCCGTTCCCACGCCTGTACACACGTACACGACCTCACAAGCACACACATCACACACGCGTTCTCTGATCCACACGCGGGCAGAATCCACAGCGCACTCCTGGTCGCATGCATAACACAAACACACAACACATTCTCAGACACAACCAACAACACTCCCTGCCACAGCACACAGAATGCAAACAAATGCAACACATAGCAGATACAACTCCAGCCACACAAACTCCGATGCACACACAACAGCCACACAACCGACGTGGCTGCACAAACACACTGGCAGACACAGAGACCCTCTGCGCATACCTAATGCCTCGATGCACACAACATTCACTCCAACAAACTCGTGGACACACCACAAACACTACCTTTTCTTACACACACAACTCATGGAGACACAACAACATTCGCAGACACACAACACCAGGAACACAGGATCGCGCATCCAACACTCAGACACACACAGGGAGCAAGCTCGTCATGCCCGGTCATCCAAAACTCACACTTTCTTCCGAGCTACGCCACGGGCCCAGGGACTCCGCAGGGAAAGCTTGGTCCGAGACGCGCACTTACCTGCCGGAGTCTCGGTTTCGGGCGCACAGAGCTGGAAGGTGAGCGCCAGGACAAGAGCCTGGGCGCGGGCCATGGCGCGCCGCCGTCTGCCCAGGAGCTGGGAGCCGGGGGCGCCGCCGGAGCCCGAGCCTAGTCCCAGGCAAACCAGAGCCCGAGCGAAGCAGCGCGGAGCGGACCGGGACTGGCGCCGAGTCCAGAGCGGGAGCCCTAGCAAGCGGGGCGCTGACGTCAGTCCCAGCCGCGGGTTCCGCGGTCTCGGGGCGCCCCCTGGTGGCAGTGAGGGTTCTGGCGTCCGATCGGTCTAAGGCTGCCCGGGAGCGCCCCTCCCCCTCTCCTGCACCCCGCCCCACCTCTCTTCCCCATCCTGCCTGGAGGTCCCAACTGGGCCTAATTTCCACTGAGCCGGCACCGACGTTCTCTAGCGAGCACGCTCATGGTCCATGCCTATCTCTCCCCACAGTGCTCTCACGGACAGAGACCCAAAGACATCGGCCTCTCCGTCCCTTTGGATGCTTGCATCCCCTCTACCTCAGGTCCTCCAAATACGCATTCATGCACACCTTGACCGACAGGGAACGAGAGGGCTGGTTGGGTCCTTGGAGTGCTAACTTACAGAGTTGGTCATAGTATTCATAGCCCTTTTAATGTCCATGGGATCTGTAGTGATGTTCCCCTTTCAGTTCCGATATTGGTAATTTGCGTCCTCTCTCTTCTTTTCTTAGCCTACCTGGAAGATTGTTAATTTATTGATCTTTTTAAAGAGCCAGCTTTTGGCTGGGTTGGTTTTCTCTATTGATTTTCTGTTTTCCATTTCACTGATTTCTGTTCTAATTTTTATTTTTCTTCTTCTTCCTTTGGATTTAATTTGCGCTTTTGCTTTTCTAATTTCTTAACGCAAAAGCTTAGATGGTTGATTTTAGATCTTTCTTCTTTTCTCATACATACATGTGGTGCTATACATTTTCCTCTAAGCACTGCTTTCGCTGAATCCCACAAATTTTGATAAGCTGTGTTTTATTTTCATTTCATTTTCATTTAGTTCAAAATAGTTTTATGTTCCTCTTGAGATTTCATCTTTAACCCATTTGCTATTTAGAAGTGTGTTATTTAACTCCAAGTACTTGGGGATTTTATACCTCTTTCTGTTATTGATTTGAGTTTAATTCCATTGTGTTCTGAAAGCAATCACTGTATGAGTTCTGTTCTTCTGAATTTGTTAGCTTGTGTTTTATGGCCCACAATATAGTCTATCTTGGTGAGTATTCCATGTGAGCTTGAGAAGAATGAGCTGTTGGATGGAGTTGTCTATAGATGTTGGTTATATCCAGTTGATTGACGATGCTATGGAGTTCAACTACGTCCCTACTGATTTTCTGCCCGCTGGAAATGTTCATTCCTGACAGAGGGATGTTGAAGTCCTCAATTATAACAGTGGATTCATCTTTCCTCCTTGTAATGCTGGCTTTTAGAAAGCCCTTCCTTTTTTCTTAAGCTTTTCCTTTTCTAAGATTGTATTTATTAATTTTTAGAGAGAGAGAAAGGGAGGGAGAAAAGGAAACATCAACATGTGAGAGATACATCGATGGGTTGCCTCTTGCATACCTGTGGCTGGGGACCTGGCCCACAACCCAGGCATGTGTCCTGACTGGGAATGAAACCAGTGACCTTTGGGTTTCCAGGCCAGCACTCAATGCGCTGAGCCACACCAGCCAGGCAGAAAGTTCTTCCTTTTCATTCTATGAAGTCCACCTCCCTCACTAACTCTCATTGATCTTAGTCTACTCTCTGGCTACATAGATTAAGTATTATTAAGGCTTCTACCCAGCATAAACCCTTGTACAATGACCACAAACTAGTTAACCATTACTATGTAAGACCAGACACCTTCTATGTGCTTAGCCCATATGGACTCATTTAATCCTCACCCCTATTATTCCCACTACACAGTTGAGGAAATTGAAATATAGGAATAGAGGTGACTTTTCAAAGGCTATGCAGTAGTAGTACACAGCAGCACCAAGATTTGAATCAGGGTCATCTGGCCTAAAGTGGGGCTGAAACCTTCCTTTCATCTGGAACAAATCAACAAATACTGGATGCTTATTCATTTAGCCAAAAATTGCTATGCGCCTTGGCTGGTGGCACAGTGGATAGGGCGCCGGCCTGAGAACTCAGGGGTCGCTGGTTCAATTCCCCAGCCAGGGCACATAACCAGGTTGCAAGCCAGGTCTCCAGCCAGGTCTGTGGCTGGAGGCAGGTGAAAGGCAACCATACGTTGATGCCTCTCTCCTTCTCTGCCTCTCTCCCTTCCCCTCTCTCTAAAGGTGATAAAATAAAATCTTTTTAAAAAATTGCTATGAGGCAAAGTGTAGATATAAAACAGAAATAAGTCCCTACCCTTATGGAGCTTCTTTCCAATGAGAAAACAAGGAACATAAAAACCAAAACCAGCAAATTCTCTGGTATACGAGACAGTGATATACTGGAGAAGTGGGAGAGTGACAGAGAGGGGGAAGCAGGTAACTGAAGTTCTAAACAGAGCACCTACTATATGATATATTCATTATTTGTCTCCACCCCTAGAACATGAGCTCTGAGGACAAGGACTCTGTCTTGTATTCCAGTGTTTGGTATCTGATAAGTAGTTAGTGCTCAATAAATATGGATGGATGAATGAGTCAGTGAATGAATGAATATACACATTTGCCCTCATGAAGCTCACATTTAAGGGGAAAAGACCAACAGCAAATATGCAATAAATATATAATTACAGTCTGTGATGTGTACTCTAAGAGCAATGAATGGAATGTTGTGATCAATACTCGGAGGGGTGAAGGGACCTACTTTAGTTAAGAGAATCCAAGAGGGATTCCCTAAGCAGGCGATGCAGTGACATTTGAGCTGATTCCTGAAGTCTGAGAAGGAACTGGCCGCATGCAATCACTGGCTAGGAGCACTGCAGCCGGAGAAGGCAGCCTGCATAGAACCGGAAGCTGAGGAGCAGAGAGGCCAAGGTGGCTAAATGGTATAAGGGGGGGGGGGGGGGGGACGGGGCCCAGGTGCAGCTGCAGAGGCTGGGAGAGCCTGCAGGCCATACAGGAAACTATGGGGCTTTGCATTAAACCCTAAGAGCAGTGGGAAGCCACTGAAGCATTAAGCAGAAGAGTATAAAGTTCTGATCTCTATTTTTGGTTTTGTTTTGTTGGGTTTTTTTAAAGATTTTATTCATTAATTTTAGAGAAAAGGGTAGGGAGGGATGAAAAAAAGGAGAGAAACATCAGCATATGGTTGCCTTTCACCTGTCTCCAGCTACCTGGCTGGAGACCTGGCTTGCAACCTGGTTATGTGTCCTGACCGGGAATTGAACCAGCAACCAACCCTCGGGTTCACAGGCTAGTGCCTATCCACTGAGCCACACCAGCCAGGGCTGATCTCTTTGTTTAAAAAATAGTCTCCTGAGTAGCCATAGGAGAGCAGGCTGGGGAAGCAGAGAACCCCAGGCAGATGGACCTAACTAGGTGGACATTGACATTAAATGGTGCCTAAAAGTTCAAGGTGCATCTAGGCCCTTCTTGTGCACTGCATCTGCTGTCTGTGGCCTTTGCACTGGGGTTGGCACCATTGAGGTTGCCCTTATCTGGAGGAGGCAGGGCTGAGGACTCCTGGGTTCTCGGTCTCCTCTTTGATGAGCCCTAATGAGCCAGGATGGGGCCAAAAAGACAGACAAGGACCAGAGCCAGAGAATGAAACAGAAACAGTCATGGGAAGACAGGTAAAAGCTATAAAAAGGCGATGGGGCCCTGACTGATGTTGGTTGGGCCTTGTCCTGAAAAGCAAATGGTTACCAGTTTGATTCCTGGTCAGGGCATATGCCTGGGTTGAGGGTTTGGTCCCTGGTCAGGGTGTATACAAGAGGCAACCAATCGATACCTCTTTCTCTCACATCAACATTTCTCTTTCTCTCATTTTTTCTCCCTTCCCCTCTTTCTATAAATAAATAAATCCTTTTAAAAAAGAAAATGATGAGAAATAAATGGAGACAGAGAATATGGAGCAGAGACAGAAAGTACTACCCAGGAAATGAAACTCAAGGAGAGAAGTCTGGTGAATAGCAGAAACAACCAAGAATGCTGCTGTTTGCAGAAAAATCTTACAAGAGCCTCTCACAGAGAGATACCATGGACTCTCCTTTTACAGATGTGGAAACCAAGGCTCTGAGGCCATAAGGCACTTGCCTGAAGGTCACCTGGCTGGAAAAATGGTGGGTCTAGGACACAAACCTACATGTGACTGAGTCCACACCCCTCTCCTCTGTGCAGGGCAAGTCCACAGGGCAGAAACTGTGATGGAGGAGAAAGAACACAAGCAACAGGTAGACAAGTGAGAAGAGAACATTCTGCTTCACTTGGAAAAGACCACAAACTTCTCTTGTCCTAAAGGGAAGAGGGAAAGAAGAAAGGAAGTCCTGCCCCGAGTGGCCCAAATCTAAGGAAAAAAAGGCAGCACCTCAGGCAGGGCCAGGCTGTAAGGAAACTCAATTACTTTCAACTCATGGAATATTTATGGCACCTACCCCCTGCCAGGCCCTATATTGGGTGCTGGCATCATGGAGATGCACCAAACAGGATTTCACTCTTGCCTGGAGGGGCAAGTGGGCACATAAATAAATAAGAGACTGCGCCTAATGACACCTGCCCAGAGAAAATGCAAAAGCAACAGGGGTTGACTCATCCTAAGGATTCAGGAAATAACTTCAAAGAAATAATGTGTGAACCTGGAATTTCCCAGACAAGCAAGGCAGGGAAGAGCACACCAGGCAGAAGAAGCAGGCTAAATAATGACACAAGACATGGAAGTTCTGAGAAAGGTGCATATCAGGTACAGCCGGATCATGGGTTGTGCACAGTCCAACAGCTGGAGATAAACACAGTGTGGGAGACAGAGTGCAAAGGTCGTGATGCAAGCCCAGGTCAGTTGGCCTCAACACCCTAGATGATGGTTTTCCAATTTAATCCTGGGGGCACCCAGGTGTTCCTCAAGTCAACTGGCGGAGTTTTACCACTGCATTAAAACCAGTCATATTTTTCACCCTGGCTGGTGTGGCTCAGTGGATGGAGTACCGGCCTGCAGACTGAAAGGTTGCCGGTTCAATTCCCGGTCAGGGCACATGCCTGGGTTGCTGACCAGGCCCCTGGTTGGCAGCCAATTAATGTTTCCTGCTCTTTCTACCTCTCCTCCTCGCTCTAAAAATAAAAAATGAAATGTTCCTTTTTTAAAAATAAGTCATATTTTCCTAATTTGCAAGAAGGTAGATTAATTACAATGAATGTAACATTTTTTGTTGCTTTAAGGTGTTTTTCCTCCATACGTTTTTCTGAAGACTTCAGTAAATGTCAGCAGTGTGAGAGAATGATAGAATTGGCATAGAATGATAGTTTTGTTTACAAGCTCAAGTTTAATATATCAATAGTTTGTGGTGTTTTACGAAGAACTGCAGCTTCTGGTTCTCTCTAAAGGAATTGGGGAGGCAGAAGGAAGGGAGCGGGTCTCAGTTAGGAAGAAGCTGCTGACACAGTTACAAGAGCTGAGAGCCTGAACAGAAAGTGACTTGGGACTAAGACCAGCCCCAAGGCTGAAGACCTGCTGGGCTGCCCACGGAATTGAGAGGAGCCAATTTGGTAGAGAAGATAATGTCAACAGCTCAATGTCACCTAGGGAGTCTCACAACAGAAGTTGCCCTTTGTGTCACTGTGAAAATAGAAGATAAGCAAGACTGGGTATTTGTATGTGCGAAATGAGCACAGTATGGAATTAAGTCTTTCTCCCATCATGGGACAGCAATTTTCTCTATAATAAAAGTATAGCCCTTAAAAAATAAAAAAGTATAGCCCTTGCCAGTGTGGCTCAGTCATTTAGAGCATCACCCCAGACACCAAAATGTGGCTAGTTAGATTCCCTGTCAGGGCACATGTCTAGGTTGCAAGTTCAATCCCCAGGCAGATGTGTGCATGTGAGGTGACCACTTGATGTTTCTCTCACATTGATGTTTCTCTCCCTCTCTCTGTCTCCCATCCTCTTTCTCTAAAATCAATAAATGTATTTGAAAAGAAAAAAACAAATACAAACATTTTTGAGCACATCCTATGAGCCAACCCCTAGTCTGTATGTTTTACATGTGCTATTTCTCACTTAACCTTCACAATCACCCTCTAAAAACATTCATCAAATGGTTTAGTGTGCCGAGCATTCTTGTGCTGAGGGCTTCAAGTGAAATGAATAATATCTCACTTGATCCTCACAACAACCTTGAAACAGACACTATTATTTCCTTCATTTTAAGGATAAGGAAAGCGAAACACAGGGAGGCCAAGTGACTTGTCCGAAATCACTTTGAAGTGGTTTTAGAAAGTGGCTGAGCCAAGACCCAAATCCAAATTTGCCCGAATCCAACACCTACACCCTTCATCCAGCACTTGGCTTTCTTCTCTTCCTTACAGAAAAGGCTCTGAGTTCAAGAGCTTTGGGTCAGTAAAATCCAAAGACAGGAACTCTTCCTTATCCCTCAAAGCCCTGGCTTAGCGTTTCTCAAAGCCTGTTCCCTGGGGCAGCTGCATCAGAATATTCTTAAGAGCTTGTAAGAAAGGTACATTCCTGGGCACCTCCCCGCGATTCTAATTCAGTTGGTCTAAAATGAAACCTCAGGTGCTGTTTGTGCATATTCGAAGACTTTGAGTGCAGGACTGGCTCCAACAGCACCTCCTCCAAAACCCCCTCCCCCAGCCCCTCTCAGACACCTCCCTCCTGGACCGACTGCCACGGTACCTCTGCCACGCTCTGAACATTCAGCTGGGACTTCAGTTACGCTCCTGTCTTCGCTCCACCAAAAATATGACCTAGTGTCAGACTTCCACTGTCCCACTTACCCCTTTTCTACACTGAGCATTTTCAGAGAGGGCCTTCCTTCTTGTGAACCCTCCCTTATACCTGAACACAGAACATTTCACAAGGCGCTCTCCCGTCCACGATCACATCCTTCTATTGTTTTACCCACTCTTCACAATAACCTTGAAGGAGCTATAGTCTCTCCCATGGACCTCTGAGAAAACAGACTCCCCGTTTCGGTCACTTGCCCAAGGTGGCCCAGCTAGGAAGCGGCAGGGCTGGGATTTGAACCTAAATCTTCTAACTCCAAACGCAGTACTCATCCCCACATCAGCTTATGTCTGCTCTACTCAGTGCAGGGAAGTCAGCTTTGCTTCCCTACGCTATTAGAAGTTAGTGGGAATTAAACGGGACCATCTCTTTCATGGCCTGGCACACTGAGCCCTCTATATATACGGCGGGGAGAAGGAGAAACTGAGGCGGGGGCGGGGGCAGGGGGAAGGGGCACTGCCTTCCCAAAAATCAAACAACAGCCCACAGCCTGCACACAGAGCTTTAGCCCAGTCTCAGGCGCTCCCTATTGGGAGATCAACCGCGGCGGCCTCGAAATCTCCGCCACTCCCTCAGGTCCCTCCGCCCCGCAGCCCCGGCGCCCCGCGCTGTCTCACCAGGCGCCACCGCGCGGCGGCGGAGGAAGGAAGCGGGCCCTTTAAAAGAAGCAAGGGGCGTGGTCGCGGGGAGGGGCCGGAGGCGGGGAGCTGGCGCGCGGTCGCGAGAAGATGACGTGCCGAGGTGGGTACCGCTCCTAGTTCCTTGGAGTGAACATGTGGGTAAGCGGCGTCCTGTGGCTCGCGCGGACCCCGGCCCTCCGGCGGCGGAGGCTGCTACCTGCCCCCGGCCACCGCCGACCTGCTGCCACCTCCAGCTCCGCATCTGCAGACCCCTCCCGGGTCCGGGCGCTGGTCTACGGGCACCACGGGCACCCAGCCAAGGTCGTCGAGTAAGAGACAGCGGGGCAAGGGGACTGGGGTTCTTGTAGGGTTTTAAGACGGCTGTGGAGAAGGGGGCCGGGAAGGAAAAGACAAGGTCCGAGGAAGAAGGCAGAGAGTAATAGGACCGAAACTGAAGCCGAGGGTACGTTTGGTAGCTTGGTAAGTCCGTGCTTCAAAGAAGTTGAAGACCCGAGGGGCACATTTATAACGGTAACAGTGGCTGACGTTTATTGATTATTATATGTCAAGCAATCCCTGTGTAAATGGATGCTCTCGTTTAATCGTCACAACCACCTTTGGGTTAGGTACTTGATTTAGCCCCATTTATCAGATGAGAAGACCGGAGGCGTAAGAGAGGTACAATCACTCGCCCAAAGTCACACAGCCAATAAGTGGCAGAGTCGGAATTTGAATCCATGTCTGACTAACTGATCTGCCAGAGTTCTTACCTTCTATTACTTTTTGGAGGGTTTTTTCAGGATACTTTTACATCCATTTAGATCTTCATTTCTCAGTCAAATAGGTCAAAGATCGCTGTTTCCACTTTACAAAGGATGAGGAACTTGTCCAAAGTGCTGTACTATATGGCTTCTGACATCCCTTCTCATGTGGTTTCCTTGCCACTGCGCTGTATTTGTGCCTTTAGTTACAGAATGTTCCTGTTTTGGAGCGAATACAAACCAAAGGGCAAATATATACTCAGCCTCTTAGTAGCTGTTTGATCTTGGACAAGTCACTCATTCTCTCTGGGCTCTCATTACTCGTATAATTATGTCCTCCTAAAATTCTGGTAGATCTTAATCAAGGATTTTTGCAAGTGGCTGATAAAGACAGTATGTGAAATTGTCCATCATTAGAATGCTTCACGTAAGTAACTACAGGCATACTTCATGTTGCCTTTTACAGATATTGGGTGTTTTGCAAACTGAAGGCAAGACCCTATACCAGCAATAAAATTACAACTTGTTCTGTTGATATACTTGTTTTGTTGCAGTGATCTGGAACCAAACCTGAAATATCTCCTGTCTAGCTATTCATAAGGGCTAGTGTGGACTGTAGTGGAGCTAAGGTGAATCTGAAATTCAGAAGATCTGGGGTCAAATCTTTGCCCTTCCTGTCCCAGCTGTGTGTTTGGCAAGTTACTGAAGTTCCCGGAGTCTTGGTTTCATCATCTTTAAAAATGGGAACAATACAGTCATAGCTCATAGTGCTTGCTAATCAGCTGAGATCAATCTAATACCAGAAGGTATCTACACACTCCTGCAGCTGCTTGTTTACAACTCTGATTCCCAGGAAATGGTTTGATTGTTTTCCAGAGGATAGGCAAAGGGGATTATTTTCACGGCTAAAATACAAGCTAGAGTGCTTGCTTTGGCAGCACGTATACTATAATTGGAGCACTACAGAGGAGATTAGCATGGTCTCTGCACAGGGATGGCACACGAATTCGTGAAGCGTTCCATATTTTTACTGAAAAAAAAAAAGATAAGCTGGATGTTTTGACAGCCCGAGGGGATAGGCCTCAGATAAATTCAAGGTCACTCACTCAGCCTAGCCACATCCACCATTTGAACTGAGACCAAAAGAATTTTTAATTTGGTCAGTAAACCCCAAATTGTATGTTGCTCATCAGCAATAAATCACCCCAAATTGTATGTTGATCGTGAGTAATAAATCACCAATAAACCCTACATTGTATGTTGATCATAAGTAATAAATTACCATGAGGACTACGCTGGTTAAGCTCTGATGTTCACACCTTTTCCAGAAATGCACCCTAGACAGGAACAATGTAGTGCCTCTCTCATAGGCTGGCGATTTGTGGTGCAGGACCTGCCACAAAACAGGTACTCCAAAAATGTTATTCGCTCTGTATCTGATTTCAGTAAGAGGTGCACCTTTTGTTGAGTTCTGTGGTGATGAGAAAGGTATCTGATGCTCAGGGACCCTGTGGGAAGGCCTGGGAAGGTTTGACAGTTGAGGGCAATTGCCTCCTGATCAATAACCTCCTCTTGGAGAGCTAGGGGAACTGGAACAGATTTGCTACAGAAGCCACTTGAGGAAAAAAGACAACTATCTTGTCTCCTATAGAACCCTAGTGATTTCCCAGAAGTTCAATACATGATACTTCCATGAAGCACTGTATTCAACCTTGGTTTCACATCTCAGTCACCTATGACACTTTTAGAAGCTACATATTCCCAGACACCATCCCTGAAGTACTTAATAAGTCTAGGGTGGCCCTGAAAACTATATTTTTTAAAACTCTCCAAGTGGCTGACACCCAGGCCAGGGTTGAGAACCTTTGCCCTGTGGATGTGGATGGGCTGGCAGGCAGGCAGTTCTCCCTCTGCCTCAGAACGGCAGCTTTCCCTTGTGACCCAGATTCAGGCAACTTGCCTTGATCATGTATGGACTGAGGCCAGCAACTGGGATTCTCTTCTTTGTAGTCATGTCTTACGAAGATAGGTTAGCCACACTGTCACAGAAAGAATCAGGTGTCCTTTACAAACATCCTAGTAACTGGGTATGTGGGTCAGGTTACACCAGGTAGGGTCATGGAACTACGCAGTGCAAGCAAAGCATTCCCCAAACTGGTGTAGTTTGTGATACTTGCACTGTGACCTAAAGCTGTGGGAGCAGCAGGGAGGGAGTGAGGAACAGCCTGAGGGGTCGTGCAACTTCTCAAAATGAGGCCTCCAGGGAGTTTCTGTTCTCATTTCAGCATCCTGAATGTCCTTCTCTTCAGTTCCACTACCCCACCCCAGACTAAGTTCCTCCCTCCTCTACTAACTTTTCTCCTGATATTTAGTTTCTTTTCCCCTAAAATGGACTCCCCTATGTACTTGGGCCTTTTTCATTTAGAGAATTGAACTGCTGATCTAAATGAAGTTATGCACAAGAGAAAATGACAACATGGGAGAGTTACAAACATTCTAGAAAGTTCAGAGGTCCCATGGCATTACCCATTGTGCAGAGTTCCACATTCTCTATCAGATAGCTACTAGATATCCTGATGTCCTTCTGTTTCCTTTTGTTCCTAAAAGTCCCCTTTCCAAATTTTGCATTCTCTGGTCTTATGGTAAAAAGCTGCTGTCATTCACTCTAGGTCAACTATTAGCCGGCATTGAGCCAAGCTCTGTACATATATTATGGAATTTAAAACTCACAATACCCCAGTTTGGTCGTTGTTCTCCCCATTTTACAGACAAGGTAACTGAGACTCAAGAAGCTTGAAAGCCACTTGTCCAAAATCACACAACTAGGACGTTGCTTTATTCTTCAGACACAGACCTGAAGAAATGATGACAATCATCCCGAATGGTTTTTGAGAATGAGATGGGGGAGGAAATTGGGGATGAGATAGATCAGAAGGGAAGGGGAGAGTATAGGTCATTCAGGTAACCCCAAGTCTCTGATTTTCATAGGAAGGTCAGCCCCACCCTCAAGAAGACAGTAAGAATGCTGTCTGTCCTCTGTCTCCTCCTTTCAAGACCCTAAACCTTCATAAAACAGCAACCTGGTTGTCATGATGTTCTCGCCTGCCTGCTGCTAGAATAAAATGAGACATAGCTCTGAGGCCTTTGGACACGCAGCTGCTCCGTGAGCCAGATGGAATTTGGGGGAACAGGTGGTGGGCGGCCAGGTTGTGTAGCTAGTGAGTTCTCACTATAGGGCCCTGTTTACTCTCAGGGGATTACTTGTTTTTACGGTTGATGGCAGTGTTTAAAACCCAAACTCTATGCTGACTTGGTTTATGAAACAGAATTATAGTACTTTGAAAGAAAATTAACATTCTGGTTTGACACCCTGTTGGAAACTGGAATTTGGTTTGTTTTGTCTCCTGAAGCTCTTTATTGTGGTCATGAAGGAAGGAGGAGGAAACAGAATTCATTAAGTTAGCCAGCACTACTTCTCTGAGAGCCCAGAAAGTGCGTGGCACTGCAAACGTAGAGGAACGAGCTGTGGTCTTTGCCCTCGGGGAACTCCAGTCTGGTCCAGGAGAAAAAGTATAGAAATGGTCCGGGCAGAGATCCTGCATGTTCAGAATCCCAGAGGGAAGAAAACATAGTGTGTGTGATTAACACACATTTAGTAAGTTCCTGTTTGTAATCCTCTGAGGGAGGTGCCTGTTGAAACAGGCTCAGAGGGGACCTGCCTGAGCTCACAGGATTCTAACTGAGGCCGGATTCCACATCCTGTGACACTGGAACGTTACCTTCCCTCTGGACTTCTCACTAGGTTGCAGGGTTTAGGCCACACCCTTATACCCCCGATGGCTCCCTTTTGCCTCTCAGGGTGAAACTTGGCAGGTACACCTCTGAAGAAGTGCAGCATGAAAGCATGTCCCCGCCCCCACCCCATGCCCAGAGTGTCTGGGAGGAATGCTGCCACCCAGGGCAACTGCAAGTTACCCTGATTGTCCAGCCCTCTCCTCGCAGCTCCGGAAGCTCTTGGGGCAGCTCCAGGCCGTCCGCGCCTGGATGGGGTAGCAGGGTCCTCATGCCAGAAAAGGAAAAGTAAAGATGACACAAGATTAGTCTGTGGGTCCTGGTATGTCACTGGGTTCTGTTCCCCACTCTGCCACTCATTATTACAGTGAGGCAGTCACCCCGGTCTCCATTGTTGTATTGTTATTATTTCAGTTTATTTGATAAAGGGGTTGGCCAAGGTCAGCAGTGGTAAATACAGGCATTCATGCTGTTCCCACACCCGTCTTCTGTGCAGTTGACAAACCTTCACAGCTCTCTCTTTCATTTACCTAAACCTACACACCTCTTTACCCCATCCTCCCCAAACAACACTTTTTCCTGCCAAGATGAGATGAGGCCTCAACATTTTTTTCAACATAGTGCTGCAGTCATGGAAATTGTTAGGAGACATGAATCCTCTTTGATCCAATAATTACCCACCTCCAACAATTCTATGAAACAAGCAAGCGTTGGTCCGCCTGCTTGTCGGTAGGTAGTTGCTCTAGCAACCTCCAGGGAGTGCTGCCCTGGCCAGAAACCTGGGTCCCAGCAGATTTCACCAAAGGCCCCCCTCTGCCATCAGTTGGTTACAAGCAGCAGTCCAACCAAGTGGCTGCGAGGTCATCTTTGCAGTTGTCAAAGAGACAAAAGCATCACAGGCAGTGACTCTGCCTCCCGCTGTGGCCCAAGCAACAAGGAGAATTAGGTCTCAGCAAACTAAGGAACAGGCACACGCCAGCGCCCTCCAAGCAAGTGTTCTGATGTCAGCCAGCGTAGAATATTATGGGTCTTACAAGCTTCCTGGTAACCTTATTAACAGAAGAATGTCGTTTGCTCCCCAACTTAACTCTTGCACTTGCATAAGCCTTTATATGAAATCACCGGGCAACAATGTGTTCATTGAGGAAAAGTAGGGGATTGAGAAGGAAAAGAGGGTTTCTTGACCAACCCTGGGTGCACACTTCCAGAAGTTGCCCTAAAACTCTGATTTCCTTTCATTCAAAGTGGTAGGGAGACAAGGTTACTCTGAGACAGAGAAGTCAGGAGCAGCACAGGGGGGCAAGCAGGTACCCCTGGTGCACCAGAGACATGGGTCAGATAGATGAGCTTTGCTCAGGAAAGGGCGCTTCCCTGAGAGCAGAGGACCCCCTGAGAACCCACCGGTGGAGGCCAGTTTCCACACTGTCCTGTTTGTTAATGATGAATCAAGCCTCGGAACCATGTGCCCAGCACACCAGGCGTTTCACCAAGTTACAGGAGAAGGCTTGTTTTTGACTGGGGAGAGCCACCTAAGATGCCAGTTACCTCCACCCAGTGTGCTCTGTGATGGGGCACACAGTCTTCCCTCTCTGCTGATGATGAGCAGGTGAGAAAGTGTCTTGTGTTCTTTGACTCTCTCCCTGCCTGTTCTTTTCTGCTTAAAATGATATTGACCAGTTGGAGGCGACTGACTGGAAGATGCAAGAGAAGAACAAATGGTTGCTAATTAAATGCAGGAGGCGGGAAAGCCATCATAGCTGCGCTGGCTAGTGTCCACCTTACACGGCCAACATAACTGAGCCAGTCCCCAGAGCCCTAGCCTCTTTTTCCCCCTCTCAAAAGGCTCTTTCTTCTGCCTGCTTTTGTCTCCCTTGTAGTTCATACGGCATCACAGGTGTACAGCCGCAGCCTCAAAGGTGCCATTGTGACCTTATCCAGCCTGGGATCTGTTGAGTGGAGACCGTGGCATCCCTCCGAGTTGTGTGGCGCCGTCGCACTCACAGGGGAAGGCCTTGAATGGCCAGGGGAAGTGACCTGAGGTCTAGCCAGGCTGTGTTTGGGTGCTTCATTTGTACCCTGCAACATAGAAAGAGGGGAGAAAAGAAAATAAATTGCTGTTGTTACACTAGAGGTCCCACTCCTGGAACTAGGACTCGCCCCATTTTCCTTCCTGTCTGGGCACTGGTATCCTTGACGACGCTGGTAGAAGTGCAGGAACAGCAGCATCTGTGGTATTGACGGCATTCCACGGGGCAGGCCTGGGCTGGTCTCCCTGGTGAGACTTGGCTGGACCAACTTCCTCCCCCAGGGGAGCAGCACTGTGTTGGGCCTTCCGGCCGCCCTCTCCCACCTGCGTTTGCAGCTTCAACTTTTCATCTCCTGGATCCTTGTCCCTGTCACGCTGTCCTTCCCTCCCAGTTCTGTGGGTTTCACCTCGGGTAGAACAGCTAGGCTACCCCAGAAGACGGAGGAGAGAACTGCGCCATGGCCCTGGACAGTACTTCTCCAGCTGCTGCCTGGGGCAGGCAGTTCCTGGGCAAACAGTGTTCCCAGCCATTAATGCTGGAGACTCATTGCTCAAAGCCATGTGGGTTTCTTTACTGGAGGACTTCTCAGGGCCCTTGTGACTCTCATGTGCTGTCTGGCTCTTAGGGGTTTAGCAGGCAGTGTTTCCCAGTTGAATAGGACCCCAGGGAATACCTAATATCTCTCAGGACAAAATTTCACAAACAGCAGGAGGAATGCCAGTTTAATGTTCTACAGTCTGAGCTTTGGAGTCAAGTTTCAGATCAAGTCTTACCATTGACTAATATTTTAACCTTGTGGAAGCTACTTAATTTCTGAGCTTCAGTTTCCTATATGTAAATTGGGGTGATAGCATCTTCCAGATAGATGTTTTGAGGACTAAACAGCATCGGATATATAAAATGTTAAGCACACTGCCGGGAGCTTAGTAAACTGTCGTAGTTAGTTGCTGTTTAACTGCCCAGCCATCACCCAAAAGAAGTTTACCTGCCCTAGGCTCTCCCCCGCGCAGCTCCGCTCCGCTCGGTGGGGTGAGCCCTCCTTACCACTCGCTGGGGCTTCAAGCTTTCTCCCCACTGCAAGCCCCTCCTCCTTCCTCCCTTTGTCATCACCCAGCTACCCAAGCCAGAAGCCCAGGAACCATCAAAGGCTTCCCCGTGCCCCCATGTGGAGTTGCTCACCAAGTAACAGCAATGCCACTTCTTATTTCAGAGATTCTAGGTTGTCCACCCGGCCCATTCTCATGGCTCCAGTCCCAACTGCACCTGTTGCCTGGTCTGCTATCTGGTCAGATTCTTTGCCATTCTCTCTGGCAGGACAGCCTTCCTTCCCCTCTCAGTCTACCCAGGAACACTCCTGCTTATCCTCCAAACCCCAGCTAAAGCATCACTTCTTCCAAAGCCCCTTAGCTCACCCTTTGTTTGCTTCCTCCAGCTGGTTAAACTCAGCCCCCTTGATCGCCTCAAGCCCACCACTGAGACAGCACCGTCCGTGTGTGAGCGCCCACACCATGCAGCTCCTGGGCACATTTTTATATTTAACCCCCCTTGGCACCACACCTGACACTTAGGAGAGCTGTCAGTAAATATTGGGTGAGTTAAATCTACATGCATTTCCAAAATAAAAACTTGTATTCCTTTCAGTGATTCAGTGATTCTTTACAGAGGGCTGGCTAGCTAATTGTTTCAAAGGCTCCCTTGGACTGGTAACAGTTGCCCTATGTTCAGCATCTACTGTGTATCAGGTGCTCTAAAAAGTACTTTATATACAGTAACTCATTTAATTCTGTGAGCTAGGTTCTGGGATTCTCCCAATTTCACAGACAAGTACATTGAGGTTTATCTAGCTGGTAACTGACTGAGGCAGGATTCAAACCCAGGACTGCCAATTTTGATCCAAATTCACGCTCTAGCCCTTGTCAGTGAACTGAGATCTACCTGTCTTCACATCTTGACCATAACCTTCTAGATTTTTAAAGAAATGTGATTTTATCGCATATCCGCACAGAACTTGCCTGTGAGGAAAAGAGCTATGGGTTTTTGTTAGATCAAACTCTCTTAAAGATAATCCCCATTTTGTACTTGCACTCATCCCTCAGGCCTGTTTTCCCAAGCAGCCCAAAACCCAGAAGGGCAAATAACAGGCCTCAGTAGCTCAGTCCCCCTGGTTTGAGCCTCTTGTCAGCCCCCAATGACTGGCACTTTTATGCCCTATTTTCTCTCTAGAGAAGAAACTTGGATTGTTTCTTTAGGAAGCACTGAGCACTGTTCTGGCCCCAGGTGCTGGGCTAGGACTGAAAGTTCTCTGCACTCCGTGAGCTCCCAGTCTAATAGGGAAACAACGTACACATTCTGACTGTAAAACTAGGGGATCAATAGAAAGAGCACCACACAGGGTCTCAAAGAGCAGGATCTAATTTCAAATTCATAGCCACAATTCCAAAATCCAAAAAGCTCTGAAAACTGACCTTTGTTTTTCTTACTAATTATTATTATTAGTTTTTGTTTTTTCGTAACTATTTTGGAGACAAAAACTGACCTCTAACATAAAGTTTTTATATGGTCATGATTCATTCCACTTAGTGTGAATATTCATATGTTTTGCTACAAAGCAATGTGTCTGATCATAGAATAATGGCCTGGCCCCCACATAGATAATACATGGCTCAGAACTCCGAAGTACATACATCTTACCCCAAGAATTTTGGAAAAGGAATTCTAATTTGTGCCTTGTGAAATTGAAATGTATGAGTGGTCTTCATAAACTAAAAAGCAGCGAAATCCAGTAAGATGGTCGTGTGGTATGATCACTCTTTCTGTGTAATGGGAACACTCAGGATGGAGCATGTGATTTTTTTCAGAGCCAAGAGGCGGTCAACAGATGTCTTAGTAAAATTTGCATTGGGCCTTAAAGGGCGAATTGAATTTTTTACTTCCTGGAAAAGCTATAGAAAAGAAAACCTGGGCTGAAGCAAGAGCATATGGAAAATGCAGGGAAAAAAATGTCTTAAATAGCTTGAGTGCATGGAGTTGGTCAGCTTACACAAAAATTTTGATTATATGTCAAAATGCAAGAGAAAAGAAGTACAAATAATACAAAGGGCCACTAGTTCATCCATAGTCCATGTTCTCTGGGCAGGGTTTTTATTTTTTTTATTTTTTATTTATTGATTGAAGAAAGAGAAACAACTTATTGTTCCACTTAGGTATGCATTCATTGTTGCTTTTTGTAAGTGCCCTGACCAGAGATCGAACCCACAATCTTGGCATATCAGAACAACACTAACCAAATCAGCTACCCAGCCAGGGCCTGACCAGGGTTTTTTTTGCAGTGCCAACTTAAATGTGCATCTACAGAGAAACATCGCTGTCTGGCAGGCACCTCCCTGCTTAGCCTGCTGGGGAGGCTGGGGAGCTTCTGATCCCTCCTCTTCCCCAGGCCCACCCAGCAATGATCAAGCCCACACCACTCCTGCTGCTGCTCACCTTCCAACCTCAGCTTGGCCTGGAGTAGGCCACCCACCGTCCGGCTGCTCCACCTCAGACTGCCAGGCTCCCATCAGATCAGCCACTTGCTACTCATTTTGTGCTTTTGTTCCTCAGGTATAAAATCAGAATAATAGTAGAAAGCTGGCATGGAGAACACTTAGCTGAGTGACTCACTGATAAACACTAAAGCAGTAGTTGTTGTTGTTGTTGTTATTAGTACTACAAATACTCCCCATCCTCCAGCCGCATATAAATACATACATTCCTTAATATTTACCAAAAAGGGAGGAAATATCTCTTTTTCTATTTCTCTGCCCAGGTGATCAGCTTCTTCGTAGCTGCCTACTTTTTGTAGAGAGGTTTGTTGTTTTCTTTTTAACTTCCTTTTTGTTTTTATTTAAGATGTTATTTATTATTTTTAGAGAGAGGGAAAAGAAGGGAGGCAGAGAGGGAGAGAAACATCAATGTGTGATTGCCTTTCCCCTGCCTCCAGCTACAGACCTGGCTGGAGACCTGACTTGAACCTGGGTATGTGCCCTGGCTGGGAATCGAACCAGTGACCTTTGGGTTCGAAGACCAGTGCCTTTCCACCGAGCCACCAGCCAAGGCCCTATATTTTAATTTTGTTTTTTATAGCTGTTTCTCAATCATGGTGAGGCACGGTCTCCCTTATTTTGATCATAATCTGGTACAGGGATTCCCCTCACGGGATCCCCAGGTCCCCAGGGGTCATTGTTGGCAGTGAGGGAGGCCCAGACTAAGTTCAGAATACTAGTAACAGAAGGTAAAGAAGAAACACACCAACCCAGTCCCTTACTCTGTGTAGGTTCACTCATCTCTGGCAGTTTCCATTTCCTACTGGATAAAACGGAAATATTAACCCTTTGCTCACAGGAACAGTACATCTTAAATCATCATGTATTTAAAGCCCTCAGCACAAAACATCATGTGTAGTAAATACCTGCCACCATTATTACCATTAGTATAAGACATTTCTGGAAAATCACACTTTCACTGCAAGATGGAGCCTCAGATATAATTAAAAGATCTGAATTTCTGTGGGAAGAGGATAGAGTTACACTCCATCTAGCATCGTTTCTGACCAGGATCCTCATCCAGAAGGGGCATTACTCTAGGGGGTAAATCACAGTCACCCGGAAGGTCTTTCTGACATACAAAGGTCATCCCTTGACTTCCCTCGCCCCCTCTGCGCCTAAGGGAAACTCTCCTCTCCCCTGTGTGCGTTATTGGTGGGGGAGAACGAAGGAGCCAGCCCAGCGTGTCCCAATAATGCCTGTTGCTAGGGCCTACTGCGAATGCCTCTGTCTGGAGCTTCTAGTTCAGCGGGTCAGAGCTGGAGCCTGGGAACCTATGCTAGTAAGCACACCAGGTGACTGATAAGCAAGTTTTGGGAAACACACAGCTAATCCAGGCCAGCGGAATTTTTAACTGTTTTCTGTCCTAGAGTGAGTAGTGAGGTTGAGCGGTCACTAGGGACTTTCCCCTTGCAGTTAATGACAGCGTTAACCTGTAACCTGTCTAATTCTTTACAGAACCTGAACCTTTTCCCAAATTCTTGGGCACGCAATGGGCAGCTCAAAAAATGTTGCTGCCTGATGTGCTCTGCAGACATGACGTGAGCAAAAGATGCCCTGTTTCCCCTGGGTGACATTAACCCCTCTCTGGCTTGGTGCGTAGGCTGAAGAACCTGGAGCTGGCTGCTGTTGGCAGCTCAGACATCCACGTGAAGATGCTGGCGGCCCCGGTCAATCCCGCTGACATAAATATGATCCAAGGTAACCTTGGTTTCTGTGGCTTACATTAATTGGCTTTTCTTTCTTTCTTTCTCTCTTTCTTTCTTTCTTTCTTTTCTTGCTAGCCTGTTGAGCCACTCCCTCATTTTCATTCCTCCTCAGGTGTAAGTGTGAAATTTTGGGGATTTGCAGCTGCTGTTGTCCAAATGTGCTGTCTGCAGACAGTGTGAGCCCCTGGCCTCCCGTCCCTGGGCTGTGAGGCTTTCCCAGAGTTAGGAAGATTGCAGTGGGAGTAAACCAATCACAGTGATGTGCCTGCAATATACTACGCTCATGTTATACTCTATCTCATCCAATCCTTCTTGTCCCCATTTACAGATGAGGAAGCTAAGGCTCAGAGAAGTCGGTTAATAACACAGCTGGTCAAAAGCAGAGCCCAGACCAGGCTTAGGACTGACTCCAGGGCCCATGCTTTCACTGCCCAAGCCTTGTTGGATGACCCTCTGTGCCCTTCTTCCTTAGGAAATTATGGCCTCCTTCCCAATCTGCCTGCTGTCGGAGGGAATGAAGGCGTCGGACAGGTGGTGGCCGTGGGCAGCTGTGTGACTGAGGTGAAGCCAGGGGACTGGGTGATTCCTGCAACTGCTGGTTTGGGTGAGTTTCTCCAGGTATCTGCAGCCCTTCCTTGTTCCAGATCTTGTTTCACACACACGGTAGAGGTTTGCTCATTGGCTTGCTGTAACTAAGCAATGCAGGGTTTATTATTAAATCCCTCCGGAGGGGTGTGAGCTGAACAGAGCAGAAATTCTGTCTCTTTTGCTCTGGAGGTGCGTTGCCTGCTGTCTTATCTCCTTGGGCTCCTGTTGATTGGAGCTGTGATTCTCTGAATCCCTAAATCCCTGCTGTAAGGTACAATGAGGGCCACAAATAAGACAGCCTCTGCCCTCTAGGAGGTTAAGATCCAATTGAAGAACTCTCCAAACAAATAATGTCAGTAAAGGGAGGGCTACAAATGCACTGGAAGCAGAAGACATTTCTGGTCATTCTGTGTGCCTGTGTGTCGGGGAGGGAAAGGGAAGGATCAAGTCTTCCTGGGGGAGACTCATTGGAACAGACCTTTCCTAGATGAATTTTGTGAGATGGAGAAGAGAAAAAAATTCATTGCATTTGGAGGACACAGATGAGCAAAAACACAAAGACGAGTTAGGGAAATGGAAAATCCACTGTTAACCTCAGCAGAGGATATGCACATGGGAAAGGATGGCACAAGTGAGCATGTCACAGAGGTAATGGGACCACGTCGGGGAGGGCCTGCAAAAGCCAAGCTAAGCGTTAGGCTCTGCATTTTAGTAAGGAGTCCTTGCTGAGTTATTTAACACTTGATGGTTTTTGAGACACAAACATTATACAAAGGGATCCCACCAGCAGCAATGAGAGGGAAGCAGGACAGATGTTGTCCATCCCATTGGACGAGAGGAACTGAAGCTTGAAAAGAAGCCGTCACTGAAAAGAGAGTTCACCAGACCTGCCTCCTCTGTTTTTCCCACTACACCCTAGTGCTAGGACTCTAGGTGTTATAACTTAGGGAATCAACTCAAACTTGCTTTACCAAATAATAATAATAATAAGTTGTTCATTGATTTAGGGAACTGGGAAATACAGGAGATGGAAAGCTCCAGGCAGAGCTGGGTCCAGGAACTTCAATGATATCAGAGTTCAGTTTTTCTCTTGTTCTCCTTAGTTCTCAGATGAGCTCTCCCTGAACAGCAACAAATATTTACTGACCACTCACTCCCTTTGCACCAGGCACTGTTCTAAGCATCTTACATATATTAACTCAGTAATTCCCACATGAGGTAGACACTGTTGTTCCCATTTTGCAGATGAGACCATAGTAAATGAGAAGGATTAAGCAACTTGCCCAGGGTCATCTAGCCAGTAAGGGTGGAGCTAAGATTTGAACACACTCTGCTATATACCTTTCATAGATAGCCCCCGGCAGCCTGAGGTTTACATCATCCTGAGAACCAACCAATAAGCACATCCTCCACAGTCAATTCAACACAGCCGTATCCCTCCCCCAGACGGGCTCTGACCAGCTCTGCCTGGGTCCTTGGCCATCCATGCACCCATCACCAGGGGGACGGGGTTGGGCCATTCCAGCTATTGATTCCCTTGCCCACCTTTGCAGTACAGAGGGTGGGCCTTGTGACTGATAGCCCCAGAGGTTAGGAAGGAGTAGTTCTAGAAAAGAAAGGAATATGGCAGGAAAAAAAAATGGAGTAACAGAAGTCTACTAGAAGTTCCTTGCTTCTCTGAGGTCAGGAAAGCTGCCAAGACGGCTGCACCCACTCCTACAGCCACCCGGCAGTGAAAGATCCTGGCTGTGTTAGTGAATGGAGAGCCGAAAGGATTCACTGGACACTAACTGGTGCTTTGCGCCAGCCCCCAGGCTGAGTGAAAAGCACACATGGTGGGTCAGTCTGTGCCCTCAAAGTACTCTTGTCTGGGAACAGGAAAACAACAATACAGTGCAATTTAAGTGCTACAGTCACAGGATGAACACAAAGGCCTCTATCTTGGGAAGCTTTAGGGAGGGCTTCCCAGAGACCTGATGATTGATCTTGGTCTCTGGAAGACTGAGTGGAAATGCAGCCAGTGGGCTAGGTGAGTCAGGGCTTCCCCAGCAGGAATGCAACATAGGTGAACGCAGGGCTATCCCAACTGCAGGTAGCTCAGTGCTGCTAGGTCAGGGGAGGGCTGGTGGGGAAGCAA
This sequence comes from Noctilio leporinus, assembly GCA_004026585.1. Classification (NCBI taxonomy): domain Eukaryota; kingdom Metazoa; phylum Chordata; class Mammalia; order Chiroptera; family Noctilionidae; genus Noctilio; species Noctilio leporinus. The sequence goes on from PVIW01002058.1 coordinate 147,707, forward strand.
GATGAGGCTGGAGAGGTAGGCTGGGGCCCAGACTTGGAGGGCTCACACCCATGGTCAGAGGGGGCCTGATGAAGCCTTAAGAAGAGGAATGATTTGATCAGACTTGTGCAGTACAAAGAGTGCTCAGGGAGGCCAGTGGCCACATGGAGGCAGGAAACCAGTAAAGAGGTGCCTGACAGCTCAGACTTCAGTGATGAGTGTCTGAATAAAATAGTGACATAGGACTGGAGGAGACATGGGTTTAAGAGCTAAAGTAACAGGACTTTGTAATTAGATTTAAAGAGAAAAAGAAAGGATATCTGCCAGGTGTGTAGGGAATTGTGTGGGCAGTGATGGTGGTGTTAGCCAGTACAGGGATTTCTCCCCAGAGAAAAGGTGAGTCTTTTAAACCAGGTACCAGTCAAAGAGGATGAAGATTTTACCATTATCAGGACGATAATTAGCTCAGTTTATTCAGTAAACATTTTGTGAACATCTGTAGTGTGCAAGGCCATTGCATACAGCAGTGAATAGAAATGGTCTTTCTTGTAGTGAAGACTGCAGTTTAGTAAGAGTGACAATTAGATAAGCATTTAAGTCCTAAACTGGCCAAATCTTGATCACTTTTCATGGTACTGAGCTGCCCAGCCATTGCTGTGGCCATAGCCAGCTTTCTCCCACATGCAACCCAACTGGTCCCAAGGGGGACTGGGCCAGAGAATATGCGAGCTGACTTTCTCATTGCAACCCCTCAAAACCCAGCCGAGGCAGCATGGGTGGGAAGAAGAGTGCTGGCCTGGGAATCAGATGCAGGTTCTCCTTCCACCTACCCCGTATGACCTTAAGTCACAACTATTGTACTGTGAGCCTCAGTTTCCTCATCTCTAAAATGGAGCTAATAGTCATTGTCTTGTGTAGCTCAGACACAGCTCAACTGGGGTGATACATGCGTTGAGCTTTGCAAACACTAAACTTCTGCGTGCATTAGATCAGGGGTTGGCAAACATTACTCTTAAACGGCCAATTAGTAAATATTTTAGGCTTTGCCAGACATACTACCCCTACTCAACTCTGCCATTTTAAGTAGTCATAGACAATATCAAAAAAGTGAGCATGGTTGCGTTCCAATAAAACTTTATTTACAAAAACAGGTGGTGCGCCAGCTTTAGCCCATGGGCTATAGTTTGCCAACCTTGCATTAGATGATGAAATGGTAAGGGTCAGTTGCCCATATGTGAGAAATGGCTGTCCTTAGAGTTAAGGCATGAGACTTAGGGCCAGCATAGGAACCAAGGAGGGTTACACGTTTTCTACATGCCATGCACAGAGATAGTCTGTACAAATGCCATCACATTAAATCTTCACATTGTGACGTGAATGTTCTCTGCATAGATCAGGAAAAGTGAAACTCAAAAAAAGTGAAAAGAATTTGACATCACACAGGGCTGAGTTTTAAGCTGGTCTGTCCTACTCCAGAGCCTAAGGGTCTTGAAAGCCCTTGGGGCTGACCTGGGTGCTGTCCTCACCCACATCCTCTTGAGAGGAGGATTCGGGACAGTCAAGCCTCAAAAATCCATGTCAAGGGCTGCATTTCCATTATTGTGCCATTAAGGGGAGTTAGAAGATACCCTTGATTTCAAGTCTAAAAGCTGTACACTAAGCATTTGGCGCAGACTGGAGTACAGTAAATGTTGGCTGAGGTGAAGGGGATGATGATTATGAAGAGGATAATGAAGATTTGAAAACCAGGCTGGGTGAAGCCCAGAGAATGCTGCCGTACCTCCTGGATTCCAAAGGGAATCCTTTAGTTTTTCAGCCTCTTGTTATCTCAGTCACAGATCTACTCTGGGACTGATACAACCTTTAATAGTGGCCTGCCTCTTGTAACAAATTCCTGGTCCCTAAAGCCCATGGGTTTTCTACCCTCCTGCAGCATACTTAGTAGTTGCCTAGGCTTCCCCTACTCCTCATACCTGGGACATGTGGTACCAGGATACTGTGAGAATCCCAGAAGCCAGATAATGAGGACTTTGGAAGTTTAGGCCAAGGGTCCTGAGATAGTGCACTGAGCCAACAAGGCTCCAAGTCATTTCCCTAAGGTGACCTAGCAAGTACATGGCAGAGCTAGGGCTAGAATGTGTGTCTGTCTGACTCTAAGATCTATCCTCCTCACCTCTAGTTTACACTGGATCCTGCCTGCATGGGTGAGCAGTGGTCACCCCTCACCCATTGCCCATCAACCCCTGTTGACTCTTATCTTCAACACACAATTCAAATCCCTCTACTTTTTATCACCACTGCCAAAATCTTGGTCTTCTCACACCTCAACCCTGCAAACACCTCCTTATTGGGCCTCCCCATTTCCACCTGCGCCTCACCACCACACTCTTTTCCTCATAGCAACAATATCTCTTAGAGCATGAATCTGGTGGCCTCAGAGTTCTCTTAAAGCTCACTAGAAATTTCCCATTCACTAAAATAAGATCCATTCTCCATGCCTTGACCCTAACTGTGCTTTTCAGACTACAGGTTATGCCCCATCAGCAAAATCAATCAAGTAAGTTGCAAATAGTTTTTGTTTTTGTTTTTTACTAAAATCAAGCAAACTAGAATAAAGAATAAGACAGTATGGTAAATATTGATCCATGAAAAACTTTAGCTGCCCTGGCTGATGTGGCTCAATAAATTGAGTACTGGCCTGCAAACCAAAGGGTCGCCAGTTCAATTCCCAGTCAAGGCACATGCCTGGGTTGCGGACCAGGTCCCCAGTTGGGGGTACTCAAGAGGCAACCACACATTTGTGTTTCTCTCTTTTATCCCTCCCTTCCCCATTTCTATAAATAAATAAATAAAATCTTATTAAAATTTTTAGCTCTGAGATTATACCATGTGCCACGCACACACACATACACATATATATGTATGTGTATATATGTATGAATAAATAGAGACACAGAGATGGATAGGTTGATGATAGATAGCTATTCATATATACTGATTTACCACATCACTCATGGTTCCTATGAGTCCAGATCATGCAATTCTGTAAAACTATCATTTAGCCCATGACACCTCGACCACATCGAAACCACTTCCCATCACTCTGCCCTCCATTTCCATTCTTATATCTGTCCCACCTCAGAGACTCTGCATATAATTTCTCCTCTGCCTAGGATGTTATCATTATATGTGCTTGTTTGTTTCTCACTTGTTCTTCTCCACTAGAATGGGAACTCCGTGAAAGTAAGGAATGTGTCTGTGTTTGTTCAAGTGCCTGGCCCATGCAGATGTCTGTAGATGGAAGGGGGCGGCTCTGGTTAGCCAGGTGACTCTGTGCAAGTCACTTCCTTTGTTCCCCGCCCTGTTGAATAGGAGGTTAAACTCCATACTCTTAAGGGCCCTCTCGGTACTGACATTTTATAATTCTTTTGTCTAGAACTGGACCATGGGCTGGGACTTCAGCATCATTTCTTTCCAATTTACAGGCTTTTTTCATACCCTTATCTCATTTGATTTGTGCAGCAGTTCTCGGAGGAGGCTAGTCAGGCTTTTCTCGCCAATGTCATTTGTACATTACTAGAGTCACCAAAACTCAAGTGACTTAGGAATTTGCTCAAAGTAGCAGACTAACTAAACCAGGCCCCAAACCTAAGCCTTCGACTTGTACTTCCATGCGTTTTCCCATAACCCCACCCAGGTCAATCCACCCTAGGTGAGAAGAATGAGGACCAGTTGGAAAATGGGAGCTTTCTCGGCTTCTCATGTTCCTGGTAATGATGTTACTATCTGTTACTATCTGACCCTCAGAGTCCAGTTGTTTGAGATTCTTAACCACCTACTGGGTGACATTAGCTAAATCTAATGGTAACTAACGTGTAACAAATCTACACCTTACTTATGAGGACTTGAGGATATTCAGAAGGACTTCAAGATGTTCTATGTTTTCAAATCATTATTTGAAGTCTGCTGCCCTAGACGCCCATTGGCTGAGGAGGGCGGCCTGGGGCTGAGTGTGGAGAGGCTGTCCCTCACTGCCCTGAACTCGTCTGCTGACGTAGGAACCTGGCGGACCGAGGCTGTGTTTAACAAGGAAGCCCTGACACGGGTCCCAAGCGACATCCCTCTTCAGAGTGCGGCCACTCTGAGCATCAATCCCTGCACGGCCTACAGGATGCTGATGGACTTTGAGCAGCTACGGCCAGGTAGGAACCTGCAGGTGGGAGGGGGGCAGGCCAATAGCCCCCCGCTGAGGTGTGACCCCGATCCTGACCCCTAGGCCATGGGAACTTACCTGGAGGAAGATGGGCCCCTCACCCGAGTGAATGAGTTGTTGCTTTTGCTTAGGAAAATGTTAGCTTGGTTCCTAGAAAATGTGCTGAAACCCCCTGAGGAACACACTCTGGAAAACTGCTGAAGGATCACATTCCTGGGGCTTCAAAGGAATCCTGTCACTCAGCATAAACGGATGGAGCTGCGCTGAGCTCTGGGGATACAAAGCCAGACAAGATAGCCACAGCCCCTGCGTTTTCAGTAAAATGCTGAACTTAGTAATTCCACTCAGCCTTCATATAGCATTTTCCGGTTCACATAAATGCCTTTAGAGGCATTCCCACACTGAACGCATTAAAGCACCAAAGCAGTGCAGTGAGGTTGTATCATTGCTCAAGAGCTCAAGCCCCCGGCTAACAGCCTTCACGTTCTCTGTGAGCTGACCTCGCGCATCATCAGATTTCTTCATCTGTAAAGTGGAGAAGAGGAATTTGGAGGGTTAGCTTATATGCTGCAGTGCAACACTTAGCACCGGGCCTGGCATGCAGTGTAGTAATTACACTGCTTTTTTTCTATCATTCTTCCTTTTGAGAAAGGAGGAAACTGAGGTCCAGAGAGGTAAATTATTTATTTGTGTGAGATCACTCAGCAAGGACATGACAAAACCAGGTGTTTTAGTTGGGGCTCCCTGAAAGCAGAGTCTGCAACAAGGACTGGGGACACAGTTCACTGGGACGGTGATCCCAGGAAGCAGGAGTGAGGGAGTGGGGAGACTGAGACAGAGAGGAAGGAGAAGCCAGTGACGTCTGGTTACTGCTGTGGACTACTGGGGCTCAGTCCTGCTAGGAGCCCTCTAACGACCCTCAGAGAACTCACCTCAGAATTAACCTCCAGTGACTGGAGGTTACCCACCAGCTCTCATGCCCCACTGTGGGTTAGGGTTACCCTGCACGTTATGCATATCCACAAGCTGGTAGGACCATGGAAGTCACCCAGTCTAGCTCTGTCATGCCAGTGAGGAAACTGCAACCAAGAGATGTTGGAATATAATACACTTAAGATGCCTGCTGCTGCCCAAGCCTGGCTGGAGACCAATCCCATCTTCCGGCAAAGAGGAATGCAGGTTTGCACCGCTGTGGTGGGGCAGACCTAGCAGCCTTTAGTGGAGAAAGCCAGCAGGTATGACCAGGAACCTTCACTCAAGCCCTAGTGCAGCAGATACTTTTGTCACCTGCATCTCATCTCTTCAGGTTACCCCTGATTTGGGCCACCCCTGCTGTGGACACAGCAGAGCATTCTGGCACCACCCCACCTCAGGTGCCCTCAGTATACTTCACCTTCCTGTCTCAGGGCTGGTGTGGCTTAGGCTAGATCAGTGTTAAACTTATCATCTTGACCCACCGTGAAAACTACATTTTATATTGAAATCCAGTGCATAAACATGTATGAATGTACATGTAATGGAAACCAAAATGTCATAGAACAATATTTACCCTTACCTGCTGTTTTTATTATATTCCCCTCTATTTTCACTTTTTAAAAAATGCTGCTTGTAACCCACTACATTGATTTTATAACCCACTGATGAATGACAAACCTTTATGCCAACCCTGGCTAAGGAAAATGGTCAGTCTTCTTACACAGAAGCCCTCTGTCCCTCGCACAGATCCTGCTGCCTGGCAAAATCCATATAGCATTTCGGGGGTGAAATAGCACCTTCCTGGACATGATGGCGTTGACTCTAATTAGGAGCATACTGATGGATGCTTGTAGGACTCCTGTTTTAGAGGGAGGGAAACTGCAGTTCAAAGAGGTCATGACCTGCCCTGCCTCATTCAGTTACAGTCCTTGGTGAAGCTGGGGCTCACATCCAGGTCCATCTCATTCTAGGGCGCACATTTTCCCCATCATGCCATGCTACCTCCCATGAACTAATTCCAATCTCAGGCCTGGGCTTAGACCATGAACTACAGGACCCTGGTTCAGGGACTACTAGTTTCTCCATTGTGGCTGTCATCCCATATTTCAGGGACTACTAGTTTCTCCATTGTGGCTCTCATCCCATATTTCAAGGTGATGAGCCCTTCTTAAATGGTACAGACAGGGACTAAGCATGGCCTTCCCCTCAAGAAGCTGCAAGCTCTTCATACAATTGGACCTATATACAGTCAATAGAAGATGAGGCAGGCCGTGTGTATTAACAGAGTGGGCACATTAGAGGGAAGAGCCTGGAAAGGCTTCATGAAGGAAGCCACATTTGAGCTGCACTTCAAAGGATTTCAAAACAAAGGGGAAGAGGGGAAAGCACTGCACATGAAAAAAACAACCTAAGCAGAGACTTGAGGATATAAAAATTGGAGGATGGTGCAGGATAAATTATACCCACTGTAGGCTCTGAGTTGTTGTGGAAGTTTGGGGCCATTGGGAGAAGAGGGAGCAATACCCCAAGGTCTGAGAATGCTCAGCAGCCAGGTCCCAGGCCCCCTGAGCCAAAGTACCCCATCTCTTGCCCAGTAGGACATGGTCTCAGGCTGGAAGCCCTTGACCTATTACTGGTCTCCGGAGCTTGACTAGAGCCTTTTCCTGGCTCCACAGGAGATACTGTCATCCAGAATGCATCCAACAGTGGAGTAGGACAAGCAGTTATCCAGATCGCCGCAGCCCTGGGCCTGAGGACCATCAATGTGGTCCGAGACAGGTGCGTGGCAGGTCGAATCCGGGATCAGGACTTGGGCCTTTCCACCTCGCATCCCTTCGTCTCCGCCAGATGGCGCCCTCGCGTACACCGGCCTCCGCGGCGACCAGCGCGGCCCGCTCCCTGCCGGCCAGCAGGGAGAGATGAAGTCTGGGTGGGCTTTTGGCTTTAGAGCCAGGGGATGCATCTTCGAAATGGGAAGGGAGGGTGGGAAGGAGGTGGAGATGACCAGGGCTGAACACTAGGAGCGTTTGAAACTCTTGACCCGTGATAACCCCATGTTTTCAGAACCACAGTTCCTGTTTGGGAATGTTTTCAGCTGTGTTTCTCTTTGTGTGACCTAACCCGGAGCGCTTTTCCCTGGCATCTGGGTGCTACTGTGAACTGCACTACATTTGGATTGAAGGGGGATGGGGCAGGCCTGTCATCTCTGTTTTACAGGTGAGGAAGCTCAAGTTTTAGAGGGAAGAAGCTACTAGCTTAGGGAGCCACACACAGCAAGTCAGTAACAGATGCATCTCCTGCCGTGTTCTGTCCCCCCAGATCACCCACCTTCCTTAAGCCTCACTGTCCACGAATGTCACAGAAGTCCAGGTCCAGTAGGCGAATTGATACTTCAGTTCTCTGCCCCCTCTGTTGTGCCAACACAAGTCACTATTTGCCTTGGTCAAAGAGCCCCAGGCCCACTCCTGGGCCTGAGTGTGTTTGCACAACTATCTCAAGAGCTGCTTGAGAAGAGAGGGAGTAGAAAGGAAGAGGAGTTGGTAGAAGGAATCAGGAAGTGAAATGACTTCTGCCTGGGCCCAGATGGTTTCCAACATCCCTGAGCTGGCAGGAGGTGTGCAGACCACCCAGCCCAGAGGAAACTAAGGCCAGAGATGGTGGAGGATGATGAAACTGGGTGGCCAGGCCCTGCCCAAGGCCTGGTATAAACCAGGTCCCAGCTTCCCGCCAGGAAACGCGCGCCATCACCGCTGCAGCAGGAGAGCCCTAGGAGCCTTTGGTGGAGAAGGTAAGTGAGGTGACCAAGGACTCTGTTTGGTTTCCAGACCTGACATCCAGAAGCTGGCCGACAGTCTGAAGAACCTTGGGGCTGAGCATGTTATCACAGAAGAGGAACTAAGAAAGTATGAGATGAAAAATCTCTTTAAGGTACCTAGGGTGAGGGGCGTTGCACCTCCATCCCATGCTCACCCCCCTGAAGAGAGTTGACTTGAGTGAGAAAAGCTGGGGTTGGCCCCACTGTTCCTCTTGATGTCTCCCCTTCTTCTCTTCCTGAAGGGGAAAGCCCTTACCTCCGCCAGCGGGCAGTGTGCAGTAAGTGCCCAGGTGCTGTGAGGGAGGCAGAAGAGAGGACAGGGTGTAGGAAACCCTGTAAGATTGGCTGTTTTGAATTTTTGTGTTAGGGCCACAGCATTCCACACAGCCCATGGGAATCTCAGAGCTGGGAGAGGACCCGAGGAAACTGAGGCACGAAAGGAAAGGAACAGAAAAGAAGTAATATTTCCTAGGTACCTACCTTACATTTTATCTGTTAGCCCCACAAAAGCTCTACAAAGTAGGGGCTATCAATTTTATAGATGAAGGAACCCAGACTCAGAAAAGATAAAGGATTTGACCAAGGCCACACAGTCATAAGTGGTGGAGTCAGGGTTAACCTAGGTCCCTGAACTCCTAGCTTCTCAACCTTGCAGCACATCCACCCCAGCACAGCTAATAAGTGACCATACCACATCTCAGCCTCCTGTCACCCAACTCAGGAGCAGCCAGACACACACTCCCTCAGGAGCACACACCTCTTGAGAACATTTCTGAAGCAGTAGGTCTAATATAAACTGAATTCAAAGTGCAGAGAATAGGCACATTTGGGGAAATGAAGTCCTTGGAAATGGATTGTAGATGCCCTTTGTCTATTCTTTCCCAGAAGAGGTGAGTTGTGACTGAATAATAGGATTAGGTTGCTAAAGAAAGGGCTGGTCCTAAGCAGGGAGAAAAGAAAATTCTAAAACAACAACTTCCTGTTTCCTTCCCCCACTCCTAACACTTGGGCCAGCGAAGTACTGTAGGTAGCAGCCTCAAACCCTAATTGTAGAGTGGGAGCTCCCTCACTGCAGGTTCCTTCTTTTCCAGGACATGCCCCAGCCGCGCCTTGCCCTCAACTGCGTTGGTGGGAAGAGCTCCACAGAGCTGCTGCGCCACTTGGCGTAAGTCCCTCAGCCCTGCAGGTCCCGCCCGTGGCCGCTCCCCGCGGGGAGGACCATCCAGCAACCCATCCCAGTGGCCAGTGCCAGCCAAGGCCAGGTCAGCAGGACCCCAAGTAGGAAGCTGAAGCCAGAGTTATGTCCCAGTTACCTAGGCACTCCCATTCTCAGCCACCCTCGTTAAAAGTGACTGAGAAGTCCATCTAGCTTTGTTTTTTCCAACAAACTGACCCCTAGGCTCTCTGGGATCGGGGAATGTAGGGATTCATAGCCTAAGGGCATCTTTTTTTTTTTTTTTTTTTTTAATAAATTTATTATTTCCAGAGAGAGGGGAAAAGAGAGAGGCAGAAACAGAGAGAAACACCAATGTATGGTTGCTTTTCACCTGCATCCAGCTATGGACTTGGCTAGAGACTTGGCTTGATTATGTGCCCTGGCTAGGAATCGAACCAGTGACTTTTAGGCTCTCAGGCTGACGCCTTATCCACTGTGCCACCAGCCAGGGTGCCTAAGGGCATCTTAAAAAGTCACTTAGTCCTAGCATATTAGCTTCTAAAACTAGATTCTCATTTTAGAGGTTAACGTGATGCTTGCTACAAAGCCTTTTGGAAATGTATAAAAGCACAAAGGAAAAATAAGTACCAAAGTTACCTTTCACCCCACCACTGAGGGGGAGAAGCACTGTTGACAAGGTTAACAATGTTTCTCCTTCCCTTCTTCCTTTAAGCTCCAGCAGAAGTGTGCCTGAAAGGACACTTCCCAGCGAAAGCAGGAATTCCCTAAATAACGTTAACCCACACATATGTGCTAGCACTCATTAGCTACAGAGTATAGGCATGGGAGGGGAGCCCTCTAGAATTCAGTCTAGGTGGGAAGATGGGCAAAAGCGCTGTGAAAAGTCAATGAGCGTTGACCCTGCACAGTGAGAGCACTCTGTGCAGAGAGCTTGAGGTACCCCTCCCCCAGGCAACTAGGCCAGGGGTCCCCTTCCCTTCCCCACTTACGCAAGGCCTGGAGAGGGTAATCACCTACCCAAGATCTAGGGAGCAGCAGAGCCAGGCTCAGCCCTACTCCAGGCAACCTCTGAGGGAAACTGCAATTCCGTGTCATTCCTTGTGGGGGGAAGAGAGGTGATCTGGACCATTGGCAATGCCATGCCCACAGTTACTCACCTGTAAGTGGAGCAAAGCCAGATGGAACTCAGGTCTCAAGCTTTTCTCAGTAAAGCACGCTTCTTTGCAGCATCTCATCAGAGTGGCTAGGGGGTTAGATCAGTAGGTTCCCAACCCTGCCTAAACATCCAGCTCATCTGGAAGGGGGGTAATAAAGACCAGTGCTTCCTGGTTCATTAGGCCTGGGGTAGGGCCTGGGAATCTGTATTTTGGATCCTTCCCAGGAATTCTGAAAACAAGGTATAGGCTTTAGGGTTGGAATAGAAGTGCTGTGGCAGATTCTAGAAGGGCTCTGTGCACCCACTGTGTTCTCCCTGACTCTTCAGGCCTGGAGGAACCATGGTGACCTATGGAAGCATGGCCAAGCAGCCCGTCATCGCTTCTGCGGTAAGCTGCTCAGGGAGGCAGGCCCAGGCTGTGGCCCAGGCTCCACAGCTGTCTAAACTCAGACAGTCCCCCTGTCCCTGAGGGAAGAGTGCATACTTTAAGTGGTATCAGAAGTTCTCGTCCTCAGAGCCTCAGTGTGTCCTTCTGTGTCCACAGAGCCAGTTCATTTTTAAAGATCTCAAACTTCGGGGCTTTTGGTTATCCCAATGGAAGAAGGACCATAGTCCAGGTGAGTGCATAATGGCCCCATTGCTAGGGTCACACAAGAGGGCTGTGCCTGCTGCAGAAGTGACCAGCAACTTTGAGCCCCCAGCAGGTGATTGGACACACACCCCCACCCCCGACCCCGCAACAACCCTATGACAGGGTAAAGGAAAGCAGCTTGTAGCTACAGCTGCAATTAGCAAATAGTTATTGGACTAAAGTGGGCTAGTTTATGGGGGCATAATATTGAACAAGGCACACCCTGTCCCCATCCCTGGGGAGCTGGCAGTGGGGAAGACTGCCATGGGAGACAGTCAAACAGAGAAAACAAACGCCAGAGCCAGAGCCTGGGTAAACCATTTCTGGTATAGGAGCCGCCTAGCCTCGCTGTGGGACCTGGACAAGTGACTCAACCTCTGCCTCAGTTTAAATGTCTTAATAGTTTCAACTGCTGTTAGCCCTGTTTGGCAAAAGAGGTTCAGAGTGGTTAAGTAGCTTGCCCAGAGTCTCCCCAGCTAGGGAATGGTGCAGCCAGGACATAGCTGGGCTAGTCCCTGACCAGAACCTGAGCAAGCACACTGTTCTTCCTCTCCTGGGAGACTGGCTCCCCAGACAGTGACCCCCAAGTTGAGACTGAAGAATGACAAGGGGTTATCCAAATGAAGAGAGGAAGGTGGTGACATGAATGGAGTGTTTCAGGCAGAAAAATGAGCATATGCAAAAGCCCATCAGAGTGGGAAACTGGACATAAAGTAACCACCTTATAAAAGGCTTATAAAAGTTTTCAAGGAGTCAGACTCCATCTGAAAGACAGCTAGGGAGCCATTGTAGTGTTTTCAGCAGGGGATTATCATTAGATGTGAATGTTGAATGAGTTGGTGTCTATGAAAACACGGTTCTCAGCCAAGGTCTTCACTTCTTACGCTCCTGTACCGTATTGGGTCCTTAGTGGGAGGGGGTGTTGCTGGCCTCAGCTCCTGGGGTTGTAAGGGGGCCCTGGGCTCTCAGTGGGAGCTCTTTGCTTGAGCAAAGCTCATCTGTTCCACATCCGTTGGTGTGCCAGCTACACCCACCTCCCTCCCGTGCCTCTTCTGGCCTCCCAGCCCCTCCCACCATTCAGACTCCAGATTACACCCCTGTCGGGTTCTATGGGTCTGAGCCATCAGCCCGTTAGTAACTGGGGCCACTCCCCATGTTCTTCTGCCCCCCACCCTGGCTCTCTCAGTCCTGAGCACAGGTGAGGACAAGGTAGCCTCCACAGCTGTCCTATCTGTGCTCTCAAGCCTTTACTGGAGCTCAGCACCAGCTCCTGCCAGCAGGGGTGACACCTGTGCCATCTCTCTGAGCCCTGCTGCTGCTGCTGCTGCTGCTGTTGCTGCCGCCCCCCTGTCTGAATTCCTCCAACTTTCCACAGCCCAGTTCAAGGAGATGATCCTCACTCTGTGCGAGCTCATCCACCGAGGCCAGCTCACCCCTCCCGCCTGCTCTGAGGTCCCACTGCAGGACTACCAGGGTGCCTTGGAGTCCTCAATGCAGCCCTTCATGTCTTCAAAGCAGATTCTCACCATGGGATAATTCCAGCAGAGCCGGAGCGAAGTGGGAGGGGAGGGTGATCGATAGGACTGGGTATGGCCCTATTAGTCTGGCCCTCAATCTTCCACAAGGCTGCCTCTCTCCTCACTGTGACGTCCCACTGGGAAAGCTGTGAAGCCAGCCAATGCTTTTCCCAGGGCCAGCCTCAACATATCTACTATAAAGTCTGGACTTCCTGGAAACAAACAAGCAAAACCAATAGAAGTTTACTCCTGCTGAGAACGACTATCATCATCACTGTGCACCTGCCATCCCCCAATACTTAGATGCTTCTCGTTGCCTCTCCTCCATTTGTCCCCCAGAGATCATTTCCTGATACCTTAAAAGCAGAGCCAGGTCAGCCTGGCAGGTACAAAGCCAGTGAGACACAACCTCTGCCCTCAAGCCACCCAAGTCCACAGAAGGAAATATTCTAAAAAGGCAGATTAAGCCCTGGCTGGTGTGGCTCAGTGGGTTGAGCGCCAGCCTGTGAACTGAAAAGTCACTGGTTCAATTCCCAGCCAAGGCACATGCCAAGTCCCTAGCTGGCATTGTACAAGCAACAGCCGATTGATGTACCTCTCACACGTTGATCTTTCTCCCTCCCTTCCCCTCTCTCTAAAAGTAAATAAAGTCTTTTTAAGAGAATGCTCTATTTCTAAAGAATAAACCATTTAAAAGGCAGGTTGACTCATTCTCAGGTGGTGTGCGGCTCAACAAAGAGTTATCCCATCCAATATGTGATAGTCCACTGTTGAGAAACCTTTCCTTTCGGTAAACCAGCAACCCCGCAATAGATACTGTAGTGGTCAGCATGTTAAAGAAGACCCCTGTGGGAAAGTCTGCAGATGCCCTCTGGATAAGATATGCCACCTTAGACACCAGGGTTCAGAATTCACTCTAAGTCCCTCCCATCCCTCTGTCCTTTATCTTTAAGATTAGGGGGACAAACCATTTGTATAGATGGCCTATGTGGGCTGCCCAAAGGCTTTTGGAGTGCAAGCTAAGACTAGGTGCTTCGGGGGCCAGTCCACACTGCTGGGCTTACAGGGATTGATGAGTCTGCACCCAGAAGAAGGGGTAGGCCCCTGGTATGGATTTGCATGAGGCAGGCAGGCAGGAGTAAGGTTTATAACATGAGGTTAGAGACCTCATGGAGGGCTGTACAAGATGTCTTAAGAACAATACCTCTAGGGGCCTGGAGGTGACGTTTGGGTTGGCTTTTAATGGATGATTTTTGTTTTCTCAGAAAAGGGAGACAAGCATTACAGATTAAGCAAAGTTATAAAGAGTGTCAGGGTCCCCCTGGGGAGGTGTCTGGGCATGGAGCCCCACGCAGGCCAGGCCAAGCCCGGAAGACCTGACTGGGAAGTCGGGGAAAGCTGGGTGCATACCGGCCTGGGTGATATAGCCAGGGGGCCCTGGTAGGAATCTGGCCATGAGAACATTCCATGTAACCTTTGAAGCTTGCCCTATGCCCTGAACTTTCTTGACTTGTTTACTGTACCTGCAGCAGATGTTAAACCTTAACCCGCATGTAACCTTACCCTCCCTATTTTATGGCCGTCTGAAGTCTGTGTCCAACACACCCTGACCTGAGGGAGATCTCAGTGTTCCTTCAATTGTTATCCCTGAGCAGTATCTTTTTTCTGTAATCAGCACTGTTTAACATTGATTGGTGAGCTTTACATGCATGCTACATGCCCTTAAACTTAACTGCATAAAAAGACATTTGTCTCTCAGGCACTTGCTGGCCTTCTCTCCTAGCACTTGCTGCCTGGGAAGTCATTTCAGCCACAGCACTGAGGGATCTCTGTGGGTCTGAGGTCCCCAAAAATAGAGACAGGACAATTACATTCGAATCTTCTGATTTTCCCCAAATAGCCATTCTCTCCCTAGCCATTAAAACTGATGGCTTTTAGGTGGGCACATGGTAGGCTATAATAAAAACTTCCCTGCCTCCTTCCAGCAGACACGGTCTGTCCCTTGTGATTGATGTAAGCAGAGGTGGTAGGTATCAGTTTCTTAGGAACCTCTTTAAAATAGATCTGGCATCCATCCTGAACTTTTCCTTCCCCTTCCATTGACCTCCTGGCTGGGATTCAGATGTGATTCCTGGAGTTTGCATAGCCATCTTTGACCATGTCAAGACTGGGACAGCAGTGAGGTCACAGGAGCCCTGACTGTCCACCTCAGGATTTGAGAAATAAGTTTTACTTAAGAAATAAGCTTCACTCTGGCTGGTGTGGCTCAGTGGACTGAGCACCAGCCTGTGGACCAAAAAGTTACTGGCTCAGTTTCCCATCAGGGCACATGCCTAGGTTGCAGGCTGGGTCCCTGGTTGGGGTCATGCAAGAGGCAGCCAGTTGACGTTTCTCTCCCTCTCTCCCTCCTTTCCCCTCTCTCTAAAACTAAATAAATAAAATGAGTTTTGTTGTTGTTGTTGTTGTGTTTTTAAAGAAATAAGCTGTGTTATTTAACCTCCTAGTGTTTGAGCTTTCTCTGAATTTAATCATACTAATACCTATGCTATGATTCAATTGATATCAAAATCAAATCCATCAATCTGTCGCCAAAAAAAAGTGAATGGTGGCGGTGTCTGATTTCCAGCTAAGGAACATGGACTTTATTCCATTGGCAGTAAGAAAACATTTCTGAGCCAGAAAATCAAAAATTGCTTTGGAAAAATCCCTTTGGCAGCATTTTTGGGGAAAATTTGGGAAAGGAGATACTTAAGAAAGGTAAAATCAGCAATTCCAGTCTTCTGAATTTTAGATAAGTGAAATCTCCCTAAATTTTGAAGACCAATATAAGAATTACCAACAGTTAAGATGCTAGCAGAGGAAGAGAAAAGGAAACAGATGAAAACAATGTCAAAAGAGAATCTGACTTAAGCTGTGGCCGGTGTGACTTGGTTAGGCATCGCCCCACAAAGCAAAGGGTCTCAGGTTTGATTGTCCGTCAGTCCACATGCCTGGGTTGTGAATTTCATCCCCAGTAGGGGTGTGTGCAAGAGGCAATAGATAGATGTTTCTCTCTCACACTGATGTTTCTCTCCCTACCTTCCTCTCTCTGGAATCAATAAAAGAAAAGAAAAAAATTAAGAATCTGACTTAAAATGGATCATTTCTCCCATACTTTACAAGTACAGGAGATTACTTTTAATTTTCAGGCTAAATAATTTCTCAGGGGTTGGGACAGCTCCTCTGGCCCACTAAGTAAATGATACCATTTTTAATGGTTAAAGGAGGAACCTTTGGCTCCAGGAGGCTAAAAGAAGACAAATTAGCATTACCTCCTAAACCAAAGCTTGGGTGCACCTGAAGCCCCAAGACCTTGTGACTCTGGCTCACCCTGGTGTCTTTTGGGAGCACCTACCCTTCGACAATCTACAGCCACTGCTGTCATTTTGATGACTAGCTTGTGTCTTGCAAGATAAGATAATTAAGCCTGTTTTCCTCAGGGAAAGACTGAGACCCAAAAGAAAAAGATTCTTGCATTAATCGGTTTCTGCTGGAATCGCTCAATTGTGCCCACCAGACGCATGCTTCTTGGCAGGTGTCATGCCCTGGGTGGGACACTGGGCCCAGTCAGAGCAGCCGGATGGGTTAGAAAAGAGAAACCCAGTCCCAGTACAGAAACCATGTCCCCTGACCCTGTCTGGTCACCATACCAGTCAATCCCAGTTCTTTTGGCCCCACAGTTGGCCTTGAGCTCCCCCTTTTCTCAGGAGTGCCTGATTTTGTTCAATGTTTATTAACATGTCAATCAGAAGAGTTCGAATTTCCCTGAGTCTATGTCTCATAGGGCAGCACTAGGAAAAAACAAAACAAAACAGGGAATCAGGAGGTCACTGAAGTAGTCCATTTATTCATTCAGTAAATAATTTGAATACCCATTATGTCAAAATCCCTGTTGTAGGTGCCAAGGATAAAGCAGGAGACAGAAGAAAAAAAAAAAAAGCCTCTGAAACCAGGGAACTTATACGTATTCTAGTGGAGGAGAAAAAGAGTGAGCAAGTGAATAAACAAGATAATTAGAGTGTGATAAGTGCTGTGAAAAAGGAGTGCTATTAAGGGGGTGGGGGGAATGCTTATACTCGGGACAAGGTGGACAAGGAATGTCTGAGACCTGAATAAGCAGCCAGCCTTATTAAAACAGAGGGAGCAGCACTTTTAACAGACCTGATGTGACCCTGGCCTGGTAGCTCAGTTGGTTACAGCATCTTGATATCCTAATATTAAGGGTTTAATCCCTAGTCATACAAGAATCAGCCAATGAATATATAAATAAGTGAAGCATCAAATAGATGTTTTTCTCTCCCCACCCCCATCCTCTCCCTCCCTCCCTTCCTCTCTCTAAAATCAAAAAATTTTTAAACTTTTAAAGCCCTGATGTATGATGAGGCCTGAACTAGCTTAGTAAGTGGAAGTGGAGAGAAGTGAATAGATTCGTGAATTACTTCAAAGAAAGAATCAAAAGGACAAACTGGTGGTTGAAAGTTCAACTTTGGCGCTTTGCTGATTAGAGGTGCCACTCCCTGAGTTAGGAACTCCAGAGGAGGGACAGGTTTCCGAGACAAGCATTTCCCCTCTGTAGGGCTCTTTCCCATCTATACAACAGGCTGAGCAAATATATGACAACCAAGGTTAATGCTAGTTCTTAGTATTATGTACCTCACATCTTACTCATTTCCAAGTAGATCAAAACTTGCAATAAAAAATAAGCCCTAGAATAAACCATAGAAGGGTTTCTTTTCTTCCTTTCTTTTTTTAACCTCAGAGTGAGGTTGGCCTTTCAAACTACAGGCACACAATTCAGAATCAAAGGAAAATAAAGAATGGATACATTCGATCCCATAAATATCTAATATTTTTTCATGGCAAAAAAACAACAACAACAACACTCGGCAAAGTCAAAAGTCAACAAACGGGGAAAATATTTGCAATTTATATGACAAAGAGCTGATTTCCCTATTATACTGTCAGCTCCTATGGAAAAAAATAAGAAAAATGGTCAAAAGATATAAACAGACACAAAAAGTAAAATGTGTCTCTTAAACATGAAATAAGGCTCACTCCACTCAAAATTAGGTTATTTCACTTTATTGTAACTACCCAAGATACCATTTTTCAGCTATCAGATTGACAGAGTTCATAAAGTTTGATAACAGTGTTAATGAAATGGAGAATTGAGTAATGTCTGTCAAAACGACATTTGCCCGCACCCTTTGAGTACTTCTAGGAATAGCTAATTATATATATATGAACACTGGGGTACTGATTAAATATATTCCTAAGTCTAAAATGGTATATTATGATCCATAAAATAGTCCTGAGGAAGCTCCTTTTGTACTCTTAGGTAATGATTTTCAAAACATACTAAGTGCCTATCTGTATGTACAGTACACTATTTGCTTTATGTGTGTAAAATATTTACAAAAGGACGTTTAAAAAACGGGTTACATTGATTGCCTCTGGGGAGAGAAACCAGGCAACCAGATGAAAAATAGGAAGACTTTTCACCGTATTTGAATCAATTAATGAATTCTCAAAATACAATTTTAGAAATAAATAAAAACGGGGTCGGGGGGGAGGAATAAAATAACCTCTTTGTGGTTCTAGGTAAACTGGGTTAGTGAGAAGGGAACCAGTATTTTTTTAGCTCCTACCACGGTCCAGGTACTATTCCAAGCTCTTCCACCTCCACTACTCCATTTAGCATCCCATTGAAGTGGGGTAAACTATTCTAATTTTACAAATTACAAAGTAGGTTAAATTGGTCAAGTAATTTATTTAGTCAATGTTAAACCTAATCCCGCTCCAAAGCTCCAGCCTTCTCCATTTTTCACACTGCTTCTATTGAAGCAAAGTGTTCTATTAAAAAATAATACTGGTATTATTTACTGGGCATTTACGAGGGGCTGGGAACAGCACAAAGTGATTTACGTAACAATTCTCGAGAGAACTCGGGAGAATTCCATCCCCCTTTGACAGAGAAGACAAACGAGGCTCAGAGAGCGCGTAAGGAGCCCAAGGTCACAGATGTGTAGACTGTTACAACGCAGGTTTAACTTCAAAGCTCCTTCTCTAAGCAGAAACCACGCCCGGCCCAAACGATAACGCAGGAACGCTGGCTCTGCGGGGGCGGCGAGGTGGCGAGGTGCCGAAGGACAAACGGGCACTTCCGCCCGGAGGGGCAAAGCCAGCGGCTCCGGAAGGCGGTGCAACTCCCGCCATTGGGAGCTTGCAAGAGGATGTGCCAGGAAGGCGGGAGCCAAGGGCCTCCGCGCCGCCTCTGCCGCCCGTCCGTCACCTGGCCCCGCCCCACGCTGGGCGCACCCCCGGCGAGCTCCGCCCCCAGGCCTGGCTGGGCGGGAAGCGAACGCGCGTTCCCTCCCGTTACCACCCGCCTGCGGGGAGGGCGGGGGAGGCGGGAGGCGCGCGCTCGCGAACTGCGTGCTCGCGTACGTCGCCGGGGTTCGGCTGCGTCGGTCTCGCCGTCCGTCCGCCCGTTGCCGTCGTCGCTGCCGCCGTCGCCGCCGCCGCCGTCGCCGCGCTTTCGCTTCGCCGGCCGCCGCCTAAGGGGGTTGGGGCCGGGCCAAGCTGTCGCCGCCGTTGCCGGGATGCCTCGCGTGTACATTGGCCGCCTGAGCTACCAGGCCCGGGAGCGCGATGTGGAGCGCTTCTTTAAGGGCTACGGGAAGATCTTGGAGGTGGATCTGAAGAACGGGTGAGGAGGACGCAAGAGGGGCCGCCCGGCTGGAGACAGGGCCCCGGCGGCGGCGGGGCTGCCGTGGGGACGGGAGAGGGACGCTGCCCGCGGCGGAGCTGCTGTCGGCCTGCTCCGGCTCCGCCATAGTAGCGGCGCCTCGGGGGCACGAGTAGGCCTGGGTGCCCACTGCGCCTGCGCGGGTGGGGGTGGTGGAGGGAAACGGGAGCAGTGGTGAGGCTGCGGGGTGGGACGCGGAGAGGGGAAACGCGAGTGGGACTGGGGCTCCGGGCGGGAGTGCACAGCCTCAGAGCGCCGGGGCGGCCTGGTTTTTCCCTACCCGGGCCCGGGGCCCGGTTTTCGTCCGGCTGGGCACCGATCTTCCCGCTCTCAGGGCGGCTGGAAATAAACAGACAGGATTTCCTGCTCCCCTTTCCCCTCTTCCCGGTCTCCGGGACCAGGCGGCCCCCCACGCGTGTTTCCTGGGGGTGGCCGCCCCGGAGCGAGCCCTCGTTTGGACTTGCCATGTGCCACACTTTTTTGAGGCGGGAGATTCGGGTTTGAGTAGTGTAGTGACAGTTTCGAAAGTATCGTCTTGCGGTGCTGAAAGCCGCCACCGTTCCCCTCTCCAAGGGTAGAGCCTGAGCTCGTTATCTGTAAGACTCCGTGCAGAGTTTCCAGGCCGTGGTTTCCGTTCTCCAGCTTGCCCCGAAAAACCTGCCTTGTCGTTGTAGAATGCGTTGGAGAATCGTGGCCACCCTGGCCGTTACGCGTGTCAGCTAGCTACCGTAGGCACACAGCTGCAGACTGACGACAGCCTCCCTGGGCGTACGGTCTGTAGTTTGTATTCCTAATCTACTTGGGCAGAGCAGGGCCCGCAGGGGCTACGGGTTTCAGGGAAAACCGATTAGTAGGAGTCGGGTCTGGAAAAGATACTCCGCGGGAAAAACTGTCAGAACCGAGGAGTAAAGGGGAACATTTTAGAATAGTGGACCTTGTTCCCCACCCCACCCCCTTTTGTTTTTTAAAGACCTGCTTTGCAACAGGTCTAATGTTACTGCAGTTTACTCCCCGGTATAATATTAGCAACTAACACTTGTGTAGTTAATGGAATGTCCCTAAAAGTAAGCTGCATATTTGAGAAAAATTGGTAGTTCCCATATACTCAAATTGTTGGCTGGGTTTTAAAAAGTCATTTTAAATTGATCGTTAGGGGAAAAATCACTTTATTCAGGAAAATGTCCTCAATAAATGAGTACTGACTTCATTTAGAGTAAAAAAAAAACTTAGGAAAATACACATTTTATACAATAGAGCTTTCAGTTCTTGAGGTTTTTTTTTGTTATTGTGGTACAGATGTGTCTCAGAGAACAAGTTAAAATGTCCAGTTTTCCTCAGAGCCCAAATAAGTTGACAGAAGAAATACATTTTATGGGAAAAGCATGGGTTTTGAAGCTAGACAGACCTGGGTCAAATCTTAGCTTCACCACTTAGTATATGTGGGCAAGTTACTTCCCAAATTCCAAGTTTCCTTATCCAGGAAAATCAAGAGGTAACAATTGTGGAGCATTTGGCTCATAGCTATAATCACAGAGATTTGATCATGATGTTGA
Organism: Noctilio leporinus; assembly: GCA_004026585.1. NCBI lineage: Eukaryota > Metazoa > Chordata > Mammalia > Chiroptera > Noctilionidae > Noctilio > Noctilio leporinus. The sequence continues at coordinate 168,510 of PVIW01002058.1, forward strand.
GGAGATGTCTTAGCTTGTGTTTTATAATGTAGAACATATTCGATGAGGTCTGTTTTCTAAGGTTACTGAAGTGAGCAGGAAATGATGTTGGTATTAATGGGAAAACTGGTTAATTGAACAGATGTTTATAACCAACCAACAGGATATCTGCTACTATGCTAAATGAGTTGGGGAGGAGACAAAAGAATTTTGTTCTTGAAAAATTAAGTGTTTATGGTTATAAAATGTTTACTTTGAGTTAAATGCGCTCATTTTAAACTCAAACAAATAATAGCTTGGAATGGTTTGTTTGAAAGGGGCTTTAAAGAACGGATTTCCTAGGGCTTGAAATGAAGAAAGAGGAATATCTGGGAATAGTATATGCCATAACAGGTAATGGGGAGTTGGTCCAATAAGGAATAATTTTGAGAAGTAATAAACAGTCTAGTTTGAATTGAGTCTCATCAAGGATCTAGAAATTTAACAACATAAACCAGAAACAACTATAAGATTTTACACTAAAAAAAAAAGTCATAGATTAGGAATTCAAAGGCTTTAAAAGAGAGAAAAACTGAGCGACCCTGGAAATGTTGGGATAAGAGAAAGGACAGATTCTTCCAGGACCCTATTCTGGAGAACTATAGGAACATACAATCCTGCTGCTAGACCATGATGTGTATGAAATCTGTGGTTAAAATGAGGAATAGGAAGTTATTTCAGGAATTTGAAGACAGGTGTGACAGTCACTAAGTGGGCACACTTCCTGGCTGCATTCGGAGTCATTACAGAGGAAAATAACTGAGCCAAGAAGCAGTGGTATACATGTATTTCAAGCAAGAATTGCCTGGACAAGATGGCAGAAGTGCAGAGGAATCTGAAAGGAAGAAGTAGGTACAAAAGAATAAGATGGCATAATGTAGCAACATGTGTAAGTTTACACTCTTGGAAGCAAAGAAAGATAGTAGATCTCCCTGAGAAGTATTTTTGAACATGCCTGGGTTGTGATTAATAGTAATAGAAACAAAAGCAGAATTTGGATGGATAGGGCATTTAAGAATTCCTGGAGTTCAAGTTTGTAGAAGGGAAGTACTGTCATTAGATACATTAAGCTGAATGGTTGTGGGTGAAGTTGGGAATTAGTTAGGCATAAAGTACCACTACAGTAGAAAGTTGACCAAAGGAAGCAGATGAGCTTTCCAGATGAGACTGGAGTGACAAGGAGAGACTTTTATGGGCCCTCTAGGGAGTTGGAGAAGAGGAATTTGTGTAGTAGTTAGTTGTACCAGACAACCCTAGTGTAGACTGCCTTTGTTTTTACAGCACTAGGACCGCCAATAGATGTTGATCTCCCAGGACCGTAGAGACTACTCCAGACCTCAGGGGGATCCTACATTCATTCATACCTGCCACACTAACTCCAGCAAGAGTCACCTTGGGGGTCAAAGAAGCAATGGTATTAGCACCTGTTTATAGCTTCCAACTCCATGGCAACCTTTGCTGCTTTTGATTGTGAATCCAGTAGGTTTTCTTTTTTATTGATGAAACCACTGTTACTATGTGAAGTATAGAAGGGTTTTTTGATACAGTAGGTTCTCTTGCCATAAAATCTTGTGGTTTTAGCCAAAATCAAATATTTTCCCATGTTTGAGTTAATGAGTAAAACTTTTCACATTCTAAGACTATTTTACTTGCCTAGTAATTGGATGGGTTACTTCCCAAATCTTTAAGTTGGTAGCTTTTTGTTTTGTTGTTGTCCATTTGTTTTAGTTTGTTAAAGGCATGAATTACAACTCAAGGAAAGCTTGGCTATAAATTTCAGAACCTGTGGTTTATATTACAATGAAATTGTGAATAGCCAGAATTTTTAGGGATATCCTGGTCTGTTGAATTGGGGTGTCAACAGACATTGAATGATACCTAAATATTACCAGGAAGTTTTGTTTTCACCGTTGTTAAAAATTTCTCCAAGTAGCCCTAGTTGGGTAGTGGAGACAATGTCCGCCACACCAAAAGGCTGCAGGTTGGATTCCTGATCAGAGCACATACCTAGGTTCCAACCCTGGTCAGGCACGTATGGGAGGCGACCAATTAATGTTGCTCTCACAGAGGGATTCCTCTCTGTGTTCTCTCCCTTCCTCCTCCTTCCCCTTCCCCTTTCTCTATTTAAAATCAGTAAACATATCCTCAATGGGTGAGGATTTTTAAAAATTCCTTCAAATGGAAGGTACCTTACTTCCTTACTACTTTTTTTAAGTATGTTAAGACTCTTCCAATGAGTTGAGCCCTCGTTATAATTGTTTTTGATTACTGTGGACATTGTTAGGCCTTGGCTAAGATGAATCTCATCAACCCCAGAACGTACATGTGGATTTTACCTTTAGACTGTATATATAGGAGCTTGTTTCTTCCTATTTTTCTTTTAAAGTGGCAGTAAAGGAAATTAATGTTGTAGGCTTGGTTTCTGATTATTTGAACCGTTTCGTTTATTCTTAATCATGTGAGAGATTACCTTCATCCATCACCAAAGAGTGAATAAATGCTTTACCATTTTTTAAAAAGATTTTATTTATTATTTTCAGAGAGAGGCAGAGAGGGAGAGAGACATCAATGTATAGTTGCCTTTCACCTGCCTCCAGCTATGGACCTGGCTGGAGACCTGGCCTGCAACCTGATTATGTGCCCTGGCTGGGAATTGAACCAGCAACCTTTGGGTTCGCAGGCCAGCACCTTATCCACTGTGCTACCAGCCAGGGCACTGTACCATTTTTTTTATGGTTATACTACAACTCATGGGTGACAGAGTGACAAAAGAAAAACACTCTCCCTTTAAGGACCCCATTATTGTTAACGTAGCTTTCTTTAAAGGAATGTTTGAACTACTGTTTTATACATAAAGTTAACTAGCATTTCAAAATAGCACATATTTTTGAAAGTTATGAAAAATTTACGTGTTTATTATAAATTTTTTAACAAAGGTAAAAAAAAATCATCCAAAAACAAGTCTGCATTTTGACACTTTTACTTTCTCTCTCTCTCCCCACCTCTCCTTATTCCCCCTCCCTTGTTTTAACATATTCAGAATCATACTATAATTCTACTTTGTACCTTTTCTTTTTCTGAGCCCCTGATGATCCTTTTCCTTTGTTATTAAGTGTTCTCATAATCTGATTATTAATCGCTATATTGTATTCCCACATAGAAATGTTATTTAATGTACATAATTAAAACCACATCATAAGACATTTAGGTTGTCTTTGGTTTTTCACTGTTTTGTGCATATAAAACACTGTGATGAATATCCTTTAGTAAATCTTGCACACATTTCTAGTTAGTACCACAGGGCAGCTTCCTAAAAATGGACCTGTGGAGTCAGTGTACAAGGTCTGTACTGAAAGTATCAAGTCAATGCCAATATAATTAAAGCAGTTTGTACCGCTGATACTTTCAGGACAGACTTCGTATAGTAAGGCTTTTGTTACCTATTGATTTCCATTATTCTGAACAAATAGTTTTTATGTTTTCGCCTGCCGTGTGTAAGAATTCCTGTTTTTCTGAATTCTCAACTATCTTTTGTTGTAATTTTTAAATATTATTTTTTTTTAAGATTTTATTTCATTATTTTTAGAAAGAGGGGAAGGGAGAGAGGGAGAGAGACATCAATGTATGGTTGCTTTTCACCTGCCTCCAGCCACAGACCTGACTGGAGACCTGGTTTGCAACCTTGTTATGTGCCCTGGCTGGGGAATCGAACCTGCGACCTTTGGGTTCTCAGGCCGGCAGCTTATCCACTGTGCTACCAGCCAGGGCTAAATATTATTTTTGACTTAAAATGTTTAAAATTATGAGGAAACTACCTTGACACCTTTAAGGTTCATCCATTTAGTCCCATTTAGCCTACCAAGTATAACAAATTCAAGAACTTCTTTAAAATAAAAAATTTTTGACTGATTTAGACAATAAATGTAGGCTCATGATAGATAATTTAGACAATACCAAAAGAACAAGGTTAAAAAGTATCATTAAGAATCCTTCTTACATAGACATGGTCTTTATGTCCCACTTTTTCTACTTAATTTATCTCATTTTTTTTTCTGTTACATTAAAATTATCTTATACACCCCATGTAATGGCTGCAAGAAACCCATCGTATGGCTATTTATGCTTTACTCAAGCATTACTCCTAGGTTGTCTAAATTCTTGCTATTAAAAATAACCTTATGACAACAATAAAATTTAAAAAATAATAATAATAACCTTATGGTGGATATCATGTGCATAAACCTTTGCATTTTTATCATTCCTAAGGACAGGTTCCATAAAGTAAAATTCATGTATCACAGCAGGAATAAACATTTTCAAGGCTGTCAGTACATACAGCTAAATAACTTTCCATCCTAGCAGCCTCATCAGCATTGAGTATCCATGTTGTTTAAAATTTTTGCCAATTGAACAAGTGAAATGGCCTTATGTGTTTTAACCAAGAATTTCTTCTTAAATAAGACATACTGAGAACTAGAACTGCGGATTAAATAGCAGTCTGTTGTTGTTTTACTAGTAGCATGACCAATACAAATGTGACCAGGTTATTTTTGTACTAAAGTCTTTTGTTGGCATCAGCTACCTCCAAAAAAATTCATTGAGTATGATACTTATTTTTCCTGAGACATGGGTGATTTTTTAATTAGTCATTTAGATAAATCGGTGCCAGGAGACAATACCAGTTATTCTGACCAGATGTTACCAGCATAAGTTGTCTTGGCTCAACACTTCCATTCCTTGGTCCTGGTACCCCCCAGTGGGTGATCTGAATGAACATTATCTTTATTTGGCCAAGTGATTTTAGGCCCCCGTTCCTCAGTTTACTATCTTGCTTCTCCCTTCCTTATTGAGACAGCATATGAAAGGGCCATGTGAAGTATTTGTCTCTTCTTAAAGGATAGGTCCAGGATGTAGACTAGATAAAATGTACTTTGGGCTATCAGTATTTCTGAATGCTCCCAGATAGCTGAAATCAAAAGTTGTACTTTGAACTCCTCAGATATAAGGTACTCTTTGAGCATCTGACAGAACACTGTCAGAGGTGGTATTTAGAAATTAGTAAGCTAACACTGGAATTTTAAAACTAGAATATATTAATAGTGTGTAATTTATATGATTTATTTAACTGAGTACATCAAAACACTTTACAAACAAGTGTTTCTAGTCTATACTGATGGGGAAACTGAGGCATGAGGAGATGAATTGACTGGCCCAAGGTTATAGAATGAGTTACTGACTATCCTGGAAACTGAAGATCTTTCCTATTTGCGTGCCAGGTATATAGCATGACAGTGTCAATCAAAGCTTCTTCCATTTTGTTTCTTTCCAGATGATTCAGTCCTGTGCTTTTAGGACTTGTCTCCAAGGGTGAAAAGGTGGTTCAGGTTCCACAACTTGTTCAGTCTTTAGTTTCTTGGCAGGGGCTTCCAACAAGCTGCCAAAAAGTATGACAGGTGGTACTTTTTGTGACATTGGCTCTGAACAGAGGCCACTAGTGATTCTTCAATTCAGGCTCCTTTTTGAAGAGCATTAAGGTAGGATTTGTGCAGTCAATGCAGTCAGTGACCTCTACCCTATTGAAGGCTCAGACTGTACCCTGAATTTGCATGCCTATCTTTGGAGGAAATTTCATTACATTGAGATGAAAGCCTACAAGTATGTGAACTGCAAATAATACCTGAAGAAGCACTTTCAGGATACTTGTATCCTTCCATGGGTCCTCCAACCATGTCATTAGTCCTGGATGCCACAATGGGAGTGAGGGTGCCTTCCTAAACAGAGACCTCTAAAACCTAGAAAGGGCTGGGGAGACTGACAGGAGGGAGGTTTGTATTCAGCCTTCAGGAATGAAAAAATTAAGCAGGAAGGTCAGCAGGGGAGCAGGAACCACAGACCAAAAGCACTGACTTTGAGAAAAATTATTTCATAGGGATGAAATAAAGCTATCAATTCATTAGTGTTAAAAGAGTGTCATTAAAATGTTACATGGCCAACTTCAAGGGAAGGGGGGACATCCCTAGGAAATAGCATAGGGAGTGTCCTCTTTAACCAAAAATAATAAAAGTGAGAAAGCAACTGACTACAGCCCAGGGACTGGGGGCAGTTATGAAGGTCAGGAGAACAGCCAAGGTGGTCCCAGAGGCATAACCTGTAAGAAGCTTTAACGCCTGTTACCCCCTTACAGTTTCCTCGTAGCTTTCGTGTTGGAATCAGGTAGTGCTTGCTGTCTGCTGAATGTAAACCTTTATTTCATTAATTGGTTATATGATTCCATCTCTTGAGTTTTTAAAAAATTATTTATAAATTTGTGATTGAGTCTTCATGAACTTTAGTGGGTCATCCGGGAATAGTTGATCAGCATCCTTTTCTTGTGAGGCCTTTTTATTTATCCTTTCATGTTCATGTGTCTGAAAATTGAAGTGGACACAGGTGTGATTGTGTTTGCCCCCCCCCCCCCAATCTTTAAGGAAAGTAACCATGCTGACTTAAAAATGTCAAAATAATCACATTTAGTTACGACAGAAGGTTCTGGTTGTGATCATTTGATCTACAAATGATGTGCAAGTCTGTTACTTTCTGAGGGTAGTCCCATTTTGTAGAGTAGAAAGATGACTGCAACCTAGTAAAAAGTAAAACGACTTAGCAGCCTTCATTTTTTTTTTTTTTTTTAACAGTTTTGGATAGTTGTAACAAATTGGCAGATAGGTGCACAGGACAGTTACAAAATAAACTACATTGGAATTTGATACGTATTCTTCTCTACCCCCTACAATTTTGGAGGAATTATGTTTTATTCCTTAGTTTTTAGGTTAATGATTATTTCTATTCTATTTTCCTCACTCCAGTATGTGACTATTCCTTTAGAGATGGCGTTTTCTTTATAGTTTGTTACTACTCTTTGTTTTCCTAGACTGGTTTTAAATTTTTTATAGTGTTGGTTCTTCTATAGCGTAGAGAATAACTGTTCACAACTTCCTAGTTCTAGTATACATAATAGTATTTCTTGCAATTTAATTTTTCGTATAAGATGCTAATATTCATATGGACATTTGTCACCCATAGCACAATTTGATGAAACTGAGTTTCTATGTTCCTGGAGCTGTTTTGTAAATTGTGTGTACTCTTGTGGCCCACATACTACTCTCTGTGTGTAGAGGCAGTAGGACATGGTGGTGGAGTGTTGATTTTTTGGTTAGGACCAGGGTTTGAAGAATCCCAGGTGTTGGATATCCTTAGCAAGTTACTTAACTGCTCTAAGTCTTACTTTATTCATCTTACATTATTTGAGATTACAGTAAATGTCAAAGTTGTGAAAGTTATTACAAAGAAATTTGAAGAAGGAAAGAGTCCTAGTGAGCAGTAGTAGTCATGCTAATAGTAGTTAGAAAATTAAATCATGTTTTAATTGCTTATCTGCAAAGTACTTTTCTGGTTGCTGTAATTCTCATATACTTGGAGGTCTGTAAACTTCATAGTATTCTTTGATTTCTGGTCCATTTCTTGCCGTGATTCGTGCTTATATTTATATTTTTGATCCCAGTCATCATCCCTTACAAAACTAATTAAATGCATTTTTTAATACATAATATTGTCAATATCCACTCACAGCCACACCTCTAGGCCCAACTCTATTGTCTCTATGCTGGTCTTAATGTTTGCTGGGCCTAAAACCAAAGACAAATTCCGGGGATTGATATGGGGCCTCTAGAGTGAGATTTGCACAGAATAATCTTATTTTTCCTCTATTCTTCTAGTCTGTTATGTTCTGAACCCACACATGTTTTCGGAAGGACCAGATGGCTGACACTGGCTAATGGGAACCAAAAGACAAGAGTGAAAGTAACCTGATTGTTGACATACCCCAAACTTAGAGGTGCTTCACCCTGCCCCAAGATAGATTTGTTTTTTTTTCTCTGGAGACTTGACCTCACTGTGTCAAAAACTTTAATATGGCCTGGCTTATCTGAGGTTAGAGTTATCAAGTCAAGCAGCAGCATTTGCTGAATGAAAAGGATTATACTCAGGACTGTGAGAGAGAAGCCTTAGCCTTTACAAAGGCAGTTTAACCTTGTGGTTAGGAGCTTGGATTTTCCAGTCAGACAGATCTGGGTTCAAATTTAGCTAATTGTTTATGAGCTCCTTGACAGTAAGCAAGTTGCTTAGCCTCTCCAAGCTTTGATCTTCTCATTTGTAAAGTGGGAATAGTAGTAGAAGTAGTAGTTGTAGTAATAATAATAGGAGTATACTCTGCATCTATGAGATGAGGCATGAATGAAACATGGATAATATTTACTGTGTATCAGGCACTAAATATTAACTTGTGTTGTTATTATTAAAGAGCTCAATCAATGAGCGAGTAAGTGCAACGAAAAAAGAACAAGGCTTAAGAGGACACAATAATGTTATGTTAAACATAAAATTTAAGTGTTGAAGCTTGAAGGAAAGTGCTGTAATGATGGGAGTCAGGCAAGTTTCTGAGGTGAAAGAGCATAAGGAAGAAGATTGATATTATTTACCTTGTGTCATCGAGGCATTCCAGATTTAGAGAATGACACAGATATTTAGGAACCATTATAAACCTCTGAGCAAAAGAATGATAAAGTAGCTTACTTCCCCTGCTACATGTAAAGAGACAAGTTGACTAAGTAAAAATAACCATATACTAGAATTAAAATGAGTTGATCAGACAAGAAGAGACAGCCCAAGGGCCCAACAGAATGAGAAAATCGTAGAACTAGGCAGTGGACTGAATGGCCAACCAGAAAGGAATAGTCAAAGGTGATGTCAAGGTTACTGGGAGTGAATTAGATGGTCAGGGATCCAGAGGAGAGAAATCATGAGGTAGGTTTTCTTCTTTGAAGGTGGGGAAAGATCAAGTGCAGACTGAGCTGTGGCCAACGTTTGCAGACCAGGAATCCACACTAGCTCTAATCATAGAGCTCTTGGTGTGCGGGAACTGCCAGTTTGCCGACGTGAACAGAGCCCCAGAGTGGGTATTGGTGAGTCCTGAAGTCGCACCCCAGCTCTGCCACTCTGAGCACGGGTAAGTCATCCATCCACCTTCTCCGGGTGGCCTTGATGGCCTTCCCTCCTCTGAGGCTAGAGAGGAAATCCAGAATGCCCAAAGCAGCCTCCTTCCTGTCTCAAGATAGGAAAGGGTCTCAGGAACCTACTTCATGTAGCAGGAGCTCCTAGTTGTGGGTTATGAACGACTCTGTTACCAGGAAAGTCAAATTACAGCCGTAATCAGTAACCCAAAGAAGTGAATGTGACACTGTTTACTTCTACTTTGAGGGCCTGACCACTGCTTCCCTGGAATGTAGCAGACCTTTGGCATCAGGGGCAGTTACAGTTCTCACTCACAAGCTTTTCTCCAAGCTGGCCTCACCTGAGCACTAGAGAGTTGATTGCAGAAATATTTTTTTGCAGCACTTTATGCAGACAGCAAAAATTGCTGTTTTATTTTTTCTCAATTACCCTCCTATCCATGTGTCGTAACCTTTTTCACCTCAAAAACCAACACTAAGTCCTTTGAAAGAAAGCTATTTGATTCCTGTTCACTAAATGCCATTTCTTTCAGGGTAATAGCTTTAAGGTACTTAAGTAATAGTACTTAAAGTACAGTACTATTGACCCTAGTTTGAGGGTTCAAGGCAACCCATGGGTTAACTTCAACAGATGAAAATTTTTCCTTGGCTACAGCAACATCCCTAATCCTGACCAGCCATGGAGAGGTTCGGTTCTTACAAGGAAAATGAGTGAATGTGGGAATGGCTCAGCACATTGGGAAAACAAAACTCACATCCTGCTGATGGTTGGCTGAGGACTGTCATGTCCACATACAAAGAAAAGCATGTGGCACAGTTTTAGGACAAAGGTGAGCAGAGACCCACTGTGGAAAGGGGCAAATTTGTCATAGAACATCCAAGGCATGCCCCTCAATGAGCAGTGTTGGTGGGTGACCGCAGGCACACGTGTGGAGGCTTGTCCTTGCTCCCCAGATTCACTCCCTCTCAGTGAGCTAGCTGGTCCAGCACCCCTTTAGTCAGTCCCTGTCCAGTTAGCCGCTGATCAGCATGTCTCCAAAGCAGGTCATGCTCATCATTTTTCAGACAGGACTTTTCTCCATCTCCCTCTTCAGAGATGATGTTTGGAGGCAAAGATGACCCTAAACTATTCCAAAAGGGGTGAGATGAACTCTATACATTCTCTTCAGTGAAACATACTGAGGGGTATTTGGAACCATTGATATAGTTCATTAGGATCAGGGAAAGTATTTAGCAACAACACGAACTTGGAGGGTAATTTGTTGGTGAATCCTAAAGTTGAAGTCTTGGAGTACTTCAGTTTGAAAAAAATGTTATCACAGTTCTAGCATTTCAGTGTTCTGATAGCCTCAGCAGTACATTAGGTGTTGAAAGACCATAGCATTGTCAATGGTGGAAGGATAACGTTTAGAACAGCCCACATCATTCCATGTGGCTTTGTTTGTGGTGTCTGGCTGCCTGGCCATACTTGGTGAGAATCTTGGAGCCCATCATTTTTTGACTCAGTTTGTCAGAATAAAAACATGATCCCCAGAAAAAGAGTTTGGGAAAAGGCAATAGTAGAGAAATGTTGAAGAAAGGAGTTTTTCTTTTACTAGAGTATGTTTAAGAATTAGGCCATGCTGTTTGTTCTTTCACAGAGGCGTAGGGGAGAAAGGTGGAGAGACGCGAACTCTAGGAGTTCAGCGGGAGGAGGAATATTGGGGAATTTTTTGTTTTGTTTTTGTTTTTAGCAATCCTTGCCACACAGGGATTTTTTAATTTATCTTCATTTCAGTCTCCAGAATCCCTTCATCTTTATTTTCATGTAAAATTATTGAAAGATTGTCTTTATTTTTCATAGAGCAAAAGAGAAGAGGTGTGTGCAGCTAGAATTAAGAGATGTATCATCTGCTATCTGCTGGACAATGTTTTTGTGAGACTTGTTCTCAGGTCACACTGGAAAGACGTGTGTACAGGCGTATTTAATGTCACTCCTCCCATTGACAGAGGGACAGAAGGAGAGCATTTTGGGGGAGCAGAGAGTAGTCTGTTACTTTCTGTAGAGCGCAAACTGATGTTAAAATGGATTCAGAAAGATTCTCTAACATTAGTTATAAGAGAGCTCTTTCTTGAAGGCATTAAAATTCAGAGACAGTTAAATAAAACTATGGGACTCGTACAGTAGCTTTAAAAGGTATTTTAGATGATGAAAATTAAATGTATCCCTATTTACCTGTCATTCTTGTGTACCTCTGGTGCTACCACATTAGTTTAAATTATCCCATCATTAAGCCAGAGGAGGACTAACTTTTTATTGGTCATACTTCTGGCATTAAAAGAAACCTTACCCTGGCTGGTGTGGCTCAGTGGACTAAGCACTGGCCTGTGAACCGAAGGGTTACCGGTTTGATTGCATGTGCCTTTGCCTGTGTTGCAGGCCATGTCCCCATTTGGTGTGCAGGAGGCAACCACACATTGATGTTTCACTCCCTTCTCTCTCAGAATAAAAAAAAAAAAAGATTTTTTTGTTTTTTTAAAAGAAGAAACCTTAAACATATATAGTATAGCTCCCTCATTTCATAGATAAATTAGACCCAGAGAAATAAAATTATTTAAATGTGCTTTTCAGAGTTGGTTTATAGCTGAATAAGGACTAGAACTCAAGTCAGTTCGTGTTTCTCCAGTCTTAATAGTTAACAGTATGCCTCAGTTTCCTCATCTATAAAACAGGGATAATAGTACCTGACTCTTGGGCATTGTGAATGTTAAATAAAATAATGTCTTGTATATGGAAAGTAATAAATGTTAACTAACATTTTGTTATTATTATGTAGTCTTCCTGCTTCATTTGAGGAACGCTTCCGCTTAATTGAATGAAGTAGGTCTTTCTTTGAGTAAAGCAGGTCTAAATAAACAGTAATGTGGTAGAAGCAACCACACTGACCTGATCTTGACTTTGCTCTTAGAACAGGCATCTCTGTCTAGTATGACTTGCGGGTATAGGAGGATATTTGGTTTAATCTTCTAAACCCACCTAACATGTCAGTGGCAGAGAGGAATGACAGGTGCCTAATTTATTCTTGGACTGGACTTTGACATTAAAATGTTGCAAATAGATTTTGTGGCTTTTCAGAGTAGTGGCCAGAATTTTCCTGTGACATAAATTTGATCTTAAGTCAGCTATTTTAACAAGTGACCTAGCCCCCAAAATATGGCTCCTATGTGGTCCACCTGTTGGGATGTTTTAGTAGTAAATACTAAGGAAAATCTGTGGGGGCCATGGTTCTCTGAGAACACAAATGGATCCCTACAACTCAGAGAATAATTTCATTGGCGAAATATGCTGTCCTTCAGCTTCAGCTGCAAAGGAAGGTCTGACTGACATTAATTTGTGTTTTTAGGTCATTGTGCCTCCACTTAACAGATTGTCCTTACTTTCCCTCAGAAGGTCAGAGTGAGTTGTGCATGCAGCCTCGGGACAGAGTGAGCTTGCACAGGATGTGTTGGCTCTGGGAGAATGCATTGCCTCCAGCTCTGACCTGTGTTTCACTTCCTAACAGCAGTTTGATTTTTCATTTCAGATGACTTGCAGAGCTTAGGGTCTTGCCTTCTCTGACTCCCCCACCAAGTAGTTGTAAACCCTAATTATTTTGAGGAAGACTGGAGGTGTTTTTTTACTTACTTATTCTTTAGGAGGCAGTGTTTTCCTTCTGACATCACGTTAGCTGAGTTGGGAATCATTGAAGGCATGGAGGACATTTCATCATGCCCGTGTTTTCTCATCCCTCTCCACTGGGCATCAGGCTCTCATGTGATGCCAAGAGCAGTGATACTGTGGGCAGAGCAGACCTATGGCCAGTTGTGACGACTAAATCAGGGAAGGCTCTTTGTGTGGGGCGGGGCGGGGTACATTATTGTAATTTATTTAGAAATGAACCAAGTAGAACGTAGTTAGATTTGATTTTTTTATTTGCTTTTCAGTTTTTTGTTTTTTTTTCTCTAAAAATGATAGTATAGCTTTCCTCATGACCCATCCTACTTTGGAAAAGAAAAAACTGTGGCAATATATTTTATCAGAGATTTTTAGTGACTAAAATCGCTTTTAACATAGAAAATCAATTATTTAGATAGGTTTTACTTGCTCTGTCAAATATGACATCATGTTCAAAATCATCATTAACCTGCTCAGCAGTCTAGCCCATGGAATTAGGAAACCATGTTTTGCAGATTTCATAGCCCATAAAGGGAACCATGTGCCTTCTGAATTGTGTTCCTATAAAATATTGCCCATTAAACAACTGGGTGTGTCTGTGTTGCATCTTTTTAAGGGAGTTGAGGTTGAGTGACTTATTGTTTGAATGCCATTAATAAACATTTCACATAAAGGACCCTCCAATATTGTTAGCTGTGCATGGTTACCTTGAGAGACTCTTGTTGGAAAGGAACTCTTTAGTAAAGAAATAATTCTGCCAGACTGAGTTCTTTCACTTAACATGTTGTTGAGTGTAGCGTTACATGCTAAAGAATCTGGAATCATTTTGGTCAGGCTTAATGAATTTGTGGCAAGTCTTGTAACCTGTTTTTAGTTTCAGTATGTTTTAAGTGCAGAGAAACACTAAGTTTGCTAATGTGCACAGCTTGGTAGAATTTAAAGACATTGCTGGTAACATTCCTTTGTGATTAGATAAAATCATTAAGATGGTTCTGTTTTTTAGTTATAGGCAGTGGTCACAAAGCTAGACTTCTCAGCTGCGATAGACCAATTTAAAAGTTCACTGGTAACATAGTTCATAGGGCATTTGTTTAACCTTGTTTGTAAGTATTTTACAATCTTTGTGCTTTTGTTTTATAAGTTGTACTCTAACAGGCATTAATAACATTTTGGAGGGAGTTTGTTTTTCTTCAGATACGTGTTCAACCACCAAACCTCTTTGCTGGAAAATTCCTAGCCGTAGTTTGTATAGGAGTTTGCGCAACTGTATGCAGGTTTTAGATCATTCCAGCTGACCCATGGAAATGTTTTTGGAATATTATGAGGAAGTGAATAGCTCTGAATGTTTTTCACCGACAGTTTCTAGAACATTTATTCATTTGTGACTAAATTGTTTAGGTAGAGGAACCGGAACTTTTTAAAAGAATTCTTTCATGAAGGAAATTAGAGATACTGAGATTATTTTAAACCTGTTAACATGACTCCAAACATGGTTTAACAAATAAGGCACAGTGCCCTGAGTGTAGGTCTAATCAGTGAGTTTTAGGTGATATTTTGATACCGAATACCAAGCACCCCTGTAGAGGTCTTTGCAGTTGCCACCAACTATTTGGGGAACAAAAGAAACAGACTCTATCTTTAGCCAGTCTCCTACTAGAAAGACAGGCATCTACCTTAAGAAGTCTCCCTGTCCACTTGTAACACCTGCTGGCACCAAGCAAAGTGGTTTCTGTTGAAGGGAGGAGAAAGTTGATCCTTAGTTTGCACACCCCACCTAACCTTTGCTAAACATGAACCTCACTGTTTTCTCTTTAATGTAGTGAAGCTGATGTCAGGATGGTGCCAACCAGGATTTTGTTTGCTCTCTTCTAGATATGGGTTTGTGGAGTTCGATGATCTGCGTGATGCAGATGATGCTGTTTATGAACTGAACGGCAAAGACCTTTGTGGTGAGCGAGTAATTGTTGAGCATGCCCGCGGCCCACGTCGAGATGGAAGTTACGGTTCTGGACGCAGTAAGCATTGAAAGGGCATTTGTATCGATGACATGCCTCTGTTATTAAATGTTAACTTTTTAAAAGTAATTAAGTTAATGTTACATTGAAATGTATTGATATTTAAGCCATTTGTTTTTAAAATTATGTATCTTTTAAAATGTAAAATTGCAAATAAATATCTTTGATAATTTTAACTTTAATTAAATGGCGTAAATTTCTTGTTTAATACTTTATAAATATGTTTAATGATGTGTGTTTGTGTTGTTTTGTTTTTCTCTGTAATGCAATTGTTTAACATAGATTTAACAAAGACCTCAATGTTTTAATTAAAAGAATCCTTTGAGGCTAAGATGACTGCCTGTTCCATTTGCTGACCTTGGGTTACCTTTCCATGCGTGGCTCTTTGAACCATTGTGGCCCTTGGCTGACCAAAAACAGGAAGCCATGTGACGACCGCAACCTTTCCCCATTAGACCTGGGTGGTGAGGATCCCAAGGGTTAGACACAGATGAGATTAAACTGAACTAGGTGCCTGAAAATCTTTCTTTTTTTCATATAAAATATTCACAAAAACTTTAATCACTGTGAGTAACACCAGTAACTGACTTAGTAATTTGGTTACTTATTTCTAAAATGTTGTTAGTAGTTTTTAATTTATGCATGTTAATTTGAAATATAAATATTAATGAACATATACTTACAACTTTGTAAATTAAATTAAATTTTCATGTTTGATTGCCTTTTTAATCTAGTTTGGATTTGAGGGTGGGGATAGAGTTAAAATATATGTGCTATTTGGGTTGGGGGTGAATGGTGTATTTAAGGGGAATATGTACTGTATCATTTTTTCTTTTTCCTCCACTGAAGTAATCTTATCTATTTGAACCTTCCAAAGGTGGATATGGTTATAGAAGAAGTGGCCGAGATAAATATGGCCCTCCTACACGCACAGAATACAGACTTATTGTGGAAAATTTGTCAAGTCGGTGCAGCTGGCAAGACCTAAAGGTTTGGACCCTGTTAACCTTCTGGGATAAGGTTGGGCAAGAGTTGGACTGGCTGGGAAGGTCATTTGGTTGGATAAGCTAAGGTTGCAGTGGTCAGGGCACAGAAAAAAATCGACTGAAGAATGCATAAATAAGTGGACCAACAAATCGATGTCTTGCATGTCTCTCTCTCTCTCCCTCTCAAAATTAATGGATGGATGGTTGGGCAGAAGTTATGGTTGGGAAAGAGGTAATTTTATGCAGTCTCAGGCATACATAGAATGCAATGATGTTTGAGTGCCAGCCTGCAAACCCAAAGTCGCTGGTTTGATTCCCCAGCCAGGGCACATAACCAGGTTGCAAGCCAGGTCTCTAGCCAGATTTGTGGCTGGAGGCAGGTGAAAGGCCACCATACATTGATGTTTTTCTCCCTCTCTCTCCCTCTCTCCCTTTTTTTCTGGGTGGGGGGAAGGGGGAAGAATGTAATGATGTTTGAAAGCTTTCCCAGAGCATTTGGAAATTCTCTAGTTATAAAGTTTCTATCTGAGCACAAAAACCACGAGAATTTCACTATTGCTGTATGTTACAGGACCATCACTCTAAAGATAATCTGTGTTATATGACATTTTCCTCCATAGAAAATGTTATGGAGCAGCGACTTTCATTCTTTTCCATCTCATGGCACACATAAACTAATTACTAATTACTAAAATTCTGTGGCACACCAAAAATTATTATTTTTTTTTTTTGCCTATCTGACCAAAAAAAAAAAAAGGTAAATTTTGATTCATTCACACCAGCTGGCTATTATGTTGGCTGTCGTCATTTTTATATTTGATGATCTAAGGCAAAAGAGGTCTGTGCCCCTAACTAAATAGTCAGGTATTGCATGTATTATAAATTTTGGGGGCACACAAGTTGAAAATCAATGTTAGAGAGAAATAGCATTCTTTTTTGTTTTTTGTTTTTTTTCTCATTTAAAAAGTTAAAACCATCATTGTTTTCTGCAATATTATTTGTAATATGCAAGTGTATATCTCAGTAGATCCTCTTTGGTAAAAGTGATGATCTGATCCATGTTTTTTCATAAGGTGGGGTTTTTTTGTTGTTGTTTTTTCATGGAATATTTATTTGTGTTTTTTTTTTTAATTTAATTTTATTGTTGTTGTATTACATCCATCCCCTTTTGAAAAAGTTTTAATGTCAAAAAATTAAAGTTCAGAGCCCTAGCCAGTGGCTCACTGAATAAGGCCCCAGTCTGCAAACCCAAAGGTCAGTTCGATTCCCAGCCAGGGCACATAAACCAGGTTGCAAGCCAGGTCTTTCTGCCTATATCCCTTCCTCTCTCTCTAAAAATAATAAATATCTTTTATTTTAAAAATAGGGAAATTTTATTGCGAAGTGTCTTTAATTTTAATTTTTTTTCCCCCTAAGAGAGAGGGGAAAGGAGGGTGAGAGGGAAAGAAACATCAATGTGTGTTTGCCTCTCATACACCCCCGACTATGGATCTGGCCCACAATCCAGCCATGTGCCTTGACTGGGAATCAAACCAGCAGCCCTTTTTTTGCAGGCTGACGCTTAATCCACTGAGTCACACTAGCCAGGGCAAACTGTGTGTGTGTGTGGTGTGTGTGTGTATTTTGTATATATAAATTGATTTATGCTATTTGACCCAAATTTTCCCCCTTTGTGCCCCCAACCCCCCAGAGTGTCTTAACCTCAGTGGTCTTTAGGATGAGAAAGGTAAAGGGTTTCAGAGTTTCTTATCTTGGCTTCTCTTTAGTCTGTCTTTGAACAGGTCATCACTAGCAGAGGGAGTCAGTGTATTTAGGCTCAGCAATCTTAAAAATTTTTTCTCCCAACATTTTTGTTTTGTTTTATTTTGTTTTGTTTTTTAAGAAAGATGAAATCTAGAAAAAGGTTAATTCACACAGTCTTAGAAGAGCTGGGACTAGGGTACCGGGCTGGTTGTCCACATTACAGCAGTCTGCACTGAGGGTCTGCCATCAAGGTGGTACTGAGAGGAGATGGCCAGTTTTTGAGAGTTAAGGGTTGAACATTTGGGGTGGAAATTGGAAAAGCTTTCAAAGTGTTTGGTTAAAATGGAATCTAACCAGCATCTTTAATTGGTTTTATATTTTGTACCTTTGGTAATTTTACTCTTACAAAAAGAGGAATAAAGTCAATTTTCTAGTAAGGCAAGGCAGCCTTAAGAGCAGGATTGAGGGCCCTGGCTGGTAGCACAGTGTTTAAGGTGCCGGCCTGCGAACCCAAAGGTCGAAGGTTCAATTCCCCAGCCAGGGCACATAACCAGGTTGCAAACCAGGTCTCCAGTCAGGTCTGTGGCTGGAGGCAGGTGAAACACAACCATACATTGATTCTCTCCCTCTCTGCCTTTCCCTTCCCCTCTTTCTAAAAATAATGAAATAAAATCTTAAAAAAAAAAAAAGAGCAGGATTGAATCCTAACTGCCATTTATCAGTTATTTTACTTAGCAAATTACTTTCTTCTTGTTCCTCATATTCCTCAACCATAAAATGGGACTAATGCTCTTTTCCACTCAAGGCAATGTGGGAATTGAATGAATTTTTATATAAAAAGCCTATAATGGTCCCTGGTACAATAAATGCTAACTATTAATCAAGAAAATGGAAAAATAAAATAGATTTAAGGGATATTGTTACTTTTTAAAATTTATAAAGTCATAACAGTGATGATGGCATTGAGATGATATAGCAGTATATCTATGGTGTCATTGAGGATTGGTAGTTTTATGCATGGTGTGGGGTAGCATAGTCATGCATTCACCGCATACCAGAGTTTCAGTCAGCGATGGACCACGTATGTATACAGTGGTGGCATATAGCATATGGCCTAGATGTGTGGTGGCCCCTGCCATCTAGGTCTGTATACGTGCTCTCTACAGCGTTCCCACGAAGCAATTGCCTAACAACACAGCTCTTAGAAGATATCCCTACCATTAAGCACAGTGTGACTGTATTAAGAATTCAAGTTCTGGAGGCTGCTTGCTTATGTTCAGACCCTGGCTTATTTACTTACTGCCTAAATGAGCAGTTTACTTCTCTGTATTTCACTTTTCTCTTATAAAATGGGGGTCATGATTGTATCTACTCACATGGCTGTAGTAGACTAAATTAACTCATACCTATCATACAATGAACATTCAACATGTTAGCTAACATAAAGCAGTTTTTGTAAAGGGATGTTCATTGCTGGATTACGACCAATAGCAAAAGACTATAAAAGTCCCCACAATTGGGAAAGCCTCAGAAAAAATACTGGGCACGTGAATTATGAAGACATGTAAACATTGTATGATTCACTGAGCAAAGAGTCTCATGTGGCATGTGTTCTGTGTTTATGACTTAGTAAAATATGGAGAAGAAAGTAATAAAAATAAATTGCTGCTGAATATTCATATTGAATGTATATTATATAGAGAGAAATCTGGAGAAATTGGCTATAAGTCCCTAAGTTTTAAATTCATCTAAATTTCATTGTTTTCAAACATTAATCAGATCCCTTATATATCACTGTAGTATTTAACTAGCATATTAATTGTATTTTCCTTCATTGAATTATGTGAAATCCTTAAAGAGAATGAGGAAAGAGGCTTAGAAGGGTGAAGGGACATGGGTGGCCATACCACCCTAAAACCAGAGCTGGAGAAGACGGCCTTGTCTGTCATTTGCTTTGAAGAGAAAACAATTTGAAATAAAATTGAGGTATAATTTTGTAATCCATTTATGTATTATTACATTATTAATATTACTATACATGTTTTTAAGTAAGAATTTATAATGAAATTTAAAAGTAGTGGTATACACCTCTAAAGCTTCTATAAACAAAGAATAGGCCAGTATAGGCCCTGGCTGGTAGCACAGTAGATAAGGCATCAGCCTGCTAACCCAAAGTTTGCTGGTTCAATTCCCAGCCAAGGCACATAACCAGGTTGCAAGCCAGATCTCCAGCCAGGTCCCTAGCTGTAGGCAGGTGAAAGGCAACCATACACTGATGTCTCTCTCCCTCTCTGCCTCTCTCCCTTCCCCTCTCTCTAAAAAAAAATAATAAAATCTTTCTAAAAAAAACCCCAACAGGCCAATATAAAATATAGAAAGTGATAGTTAACTAGAAATGTTTGCATTTGCACTTGATTTTATTTAAAAGAACAGTTAAATATTAAATATCTCTGCCACCTACACAATAATGCCTGATGCTACAAAGAGTCTCAGTAAATGGTACAGAGATGGAAATATTTGCATAAACTTTATTCTAAGGGAAGCTATCATCCCTTCCTAAAAGAAAGAAAACTTTTGTTAGGGTGATTGCGTTAGCTTCTTTAGCAAAGTATGTTAACTTACTCAGCAATTTTCTTTTTCTCTAGGATTATATGCGTCAGGCAGGAGAAGTGACGTATGCAGATGCTCACAAGGGACGCAAAAATGAAGGCGTGATTGAGTTTGTGTCTTACTCCGATATGAAAAGAGCTTTGGAAAAATTAGATGGAACTGAAGTCAATGGCAGAAAAATCAGATTAGTTGAAGACAAGCCTGGTTCCAGAAGACGCCGGTCCTACTCCAGGAGCCGGAGTCACTCCAGGTAATGTTGATGTCTTTAAGTGTTGGGACTCGCTGTAAATCATTAAGGAGTGTGGAGGTGATCCATTTTCGTTCTGCTGATTCTCAGTAACATGGTTCTGTCTGGTTCAATAACTCAGAACTTTGACCTGAATACCAGCTCTTGACCTCTTATGTCATTAATACAAACAGAAGTAAAGTCCTTTCCCTGAGGCAGGAATCAACGGCCTTCTTTCCCATTTCTTCATGGGTTTGCCGGATCATACCTCCATTGGGGGCAAACATGACCCATCACTCGCTAGTCCCTTGGTTCTTGCAGGTGCTCTAGCTACTCAGTAGTGGAGGCTTTGTCTTATTCGGCAGTATGAGGCAATACATCTGCTCTGCAGATGGGCCAGGCACTTGTGAAAAAGCCAAATGTGGCCCATGCCCTCATGACACTCAGTCTAGTGGAGAAGGCAGACATTGAGAAAATAATCACCATTGTGCCAAGTATGTCTAAGGAAATATCCATAACACAGCCAGTCTTAGGGCACGCCATAGAAACAGCCCCAGAGGGTAAGTTGGAGGTGGTGGGCAGAGACTAACTAGGTCTACATGTTGCAATTTATTTATTTAGGAGCGGGGGAAGCGGGGGAGAAAGAGGAAGAGAACCTTAATGTGAAAGAGAAACATGGATTGGTTGCTTCTTTTACATGTCCTGACCAGAGACTGAACCTGCAACCTTTCAGTCCATAGCATGGTACTCCTACCAACTGAACTACACTGCCAGGGTGACGTGTCTTAAGTCTCGTTTTAATCACTGATAATATCCTTCACCTGGTCTTTATTGTTTAGTTGTTTGAAGAAATGATTATCAATTTTGAAGACTTATCCATCATTGAAATTTTGCTGTAATTGTGTCCCTGCAGAGGTATTTAACATGTTTCTTTACCCCACGGCCCATATATCCTGTCAGCTCATAGTTAGATACGGAAGCATTTAGAGTAAGGCGGGATATGTTTCATAAGTATTGCCTCATACTTCCTGTTGCCTCACATAATGGTATCTGGATGTCCCACTTTGAATGATGATAACACACAGCAGTATGTCCAGGATTTACTGGCCTGTGCCATCCATTGTAAGGCTCTGCCTCAGCATTCTGCCTGATAGTTTTAGCATCTATTGACGAGCACTACCTAGAGCCATTCATTGGAGGTTGCAAAATAACCTAATTTTTTTTCTTCTTAAGATTATTATTTTTAGAGAGGGGGAAGGGAGAGAGGGAGAGAGACATCAATGTATGGTTGCCTTTCACCTGCCTCCAGCTAAGGACCTGGCTGGAGACCTGGTTTGCAACCTGGTTATGTGCCCTGACTGGAGAGTCGAATCAGGGACTTTTGGGTTCCCAGGCTGGCACCTTATCCACTGTGTTCCCAGGGCAACCTTCCAATTTCTTACTCTTTCTGCATTTAAAGGCTGTAATTCTATAAAGGATGATTTCCCTCATCTATTCCTTTGTTATCCATAAGAGTTTTTATAGGACATGCAAAGTAATTTTTTTTTTTTTTTTTTTAATTTTAAAATATTTCATTATTTTTTAGAAAGAGGGGAAGGGAAAGAGGCAGAGAGGGAGAGAGACATCAATGTATGGTTGCGTTTCACCTGCCTTCAGCCACAGACCTGACTGGAGACCTAGTTTGCAACCTGGTTATGTGCCCTGGCTGGAGAATCGAACCTGCGACCTTTGGGTTCGCAGGCCGGCGTCTTAACCACTGTGCTACCAGCCAGGGCCCAAAGTAAATTTTGATACCTTTACCAACTTTCAGAATATTAAATGTGCCGTAGCAACCTCCAAAGGTGATAAGGGTGGTGGTTTGATATCATTTTGAAGGCCTTCATGGGTGTTTAAATATTTAATGTTTCATCTATTGCAGTCAATATTTTATGCACAAATTGGTTTGTTTTTGTTTCTGTCATTGGGAGCCCTTCAAGTTGGCTCCTGTTTCATTATCTTTTGGTTTGGTTTGATTTTTGTGTGAATGTGCTTAACTAGTTCCCCAAACTTTTTATTGTGATCATTTTCAGATAATGTTGAAAGAATAGTTTATAAATACCCATATACCTTCCATTTAGCTTCAACAATTGTTAGCATTTTGCCTTCTTTTGTCTCTCTGTAGTTATGTACACGTGTGTGTATTTATATGTATTTATACACACACACACAAACTATACATTCATTTTGCTGTAGCGTTTGAGGGGAAGTTGTATAAATATGACACTCTGTTCCAGAAAAACTTCATTGTGTCTCCAAGAATGAGAATAACCACACTTCTGTTTTCTAACCAAAGAACATTAGTAGTGATTCTGTAAAGTATCTAATGTCCAGGCCATATTTCCGGTTTCACAGTTGTTCTGTGGGTACCTTTATAGGGGCTTGTTTGTTTTCCTGACTAAGACCCAGTCCAGTCCAGTCATGTATTACAGCAGCTGTTAGGTCTCTTCAGTCGGAAGCAATTCTCCTCCTCTCCTGCCCCTGTGATTTTTGTGTGTTTGTTTTTTGTTTTTAATAGAGTTGCTCCTGCCTTCAGGCAAGCCCATACCTAAGGCACTTGCCAGAGGAGGAAGGTTGTTTTGTTTTGTTTTGTTTTACCTTTTTTTTTGTTTGTTTTTTTTTTGTTTTTAATACTGTCACTTTCTGGATTTATTTATCTGTTTCCTCTTGGTATCATTGAGTTTGAACTTCTATCTCCCGGAGTGCCTGTAATCTGAAAGCTGGTCTAAAGAGGAGTAAACAAGATACCTGTTCAACATTTCTGGTGGAATCCTTTTGCAGATGATGGTAGCCAGGAACCTTTGGAAGCTCTCTGCTTTCTGTCATGCTGAGATATTCTGGACCTACCTGCACTTTTTATTTCCTGCCTTATATCTGGACCCCTAGTTGTTTTGGTGTAGAGAGTGATAAGGAGAGTCCCTATTTTTGGCTTACAAAAGATTTTTTAAAGCTTAGAGTATATTTTTTAAATGGCTGTCTGGTCCCAATGAGTTGAATAGATTAGGTGGGTAGCGGGCTGTAGTGTGTGTTGGGAGGCTGCTGTGGGACCAGGGAGAAGGTGGTGGCTTGCTGGCGGTGGGAGGGCCATCAGAGGGGGACAGACTGGAGTAGAGGCTGAATCTTGGGTAGGTAAGATGATGGGGGCAGGAGAAGAGTCAAGTGGAAAAGCAGCTGTGTGTGCGGAAGTGGGCAAGTCAGAGCATCTGTGGAAATAGGGAAGGAGCCAGCGTTGTGGGTCTGGGGGAAAGTAGGTTCAGGATTGATTATTAGAGTTGCTGAGGGTTCTGGGTAACCCCTCCCAGTGGAGTGTTTGTGAGCAACTAGCTCTGTGGGCCTGGACACAGTCAGTGCTATACGTCTTTGTCACTGAAAACAATGTCTTGGTTGACTCTTCAGCTAGGCTTTTGTCAGCGAGTTTTATTTATTTATTTTTTAATGTTTTCTTCTTGTAGGTCCCGCTCTCGTAGCAGACATTCTCGTAAAAGCAGAAGCCGAAGCGGCAGCAGCAAAAGCAGTCATTCTAAGAGTCGATCTCGGTCCAGGTAGGCCGCCCTGGTGTAAGTGGAGGGGTGAGCGGGAAACAGCTGTTGCGTTTGCCGCGTTGATTTTGGTTACTGCTCGTCTTATCTCACCTCAGCTTCTCCAGCTCTGGACTAGAATCCTGGGGGTTTAGAAAGCACTATTTTGTGGGACAAAGCTCCACATTCCTTTGGCTTTTCCTTCTGATGATTAGCATCAAGTATGACATTGTGTGTGAATTCAGCATCCCTGTGTCTTCTCAGGTCGGGCTCCCATTCCCGCAGCAAGAGCCGCAGCCGCAGTAAGAGCCGCAGCCGCAGCAAGAAAGAGAAAAGCCGTAGCCCCAGCAAGGATGACAAGAGCCGCAGCCGCAGCCGCAGTGTAGACAAGCGCCGCAGCAAGAGTAAAGACCAAGTTGAAGAGAAGGTTCAGAACAACAACACCACCGGAAAGTCCAAGAGCAGAAGTCCCAGTCGGCACAAAAGCAAGAGTAAAAGCCGCAGCAGGAGTCAAGAGAGGAGGGTGGAGGAGGAGAAGCGGGGGAGCAGGAGCAGGAGCAAGGAGAAGAGCCGGAGTCAGGAGAAGGGCCTCCGCAGGAGCAGGAGCCAGGGAGGCAGCCGCAGCCGCAGCCGCAGTAAAAGCAAGGACAAGAGGAAGGGGAGGAAGAGAAGCCGGGAGGGCAGCCGTAGCCGTAGTCGCAGCCGCAGCCGCAGCCGCAGCAAGAGCAAGAGGAGCAGAAAACACAGCAGCAAGCGAGACAGCAAGTCGGGCAGCACGGAGAAGAAGAAAAAGGAAGATGCTGACCACTCCCAGTCCAGATCGCGGTCCCGCTCAGGGTCAAAGGAGCGGGAACGTGCCAAGCCAGAGTCCAGCCGGAGGGAAGGCCAAGGGGAGAGTGAAGATGCTGGCACCAATCAGGAGACGCGGTCCCGGTCGCGGTCCAATTCTAAATCCAAACCAACCCTTCCAGCAGAAGCACGCTCCAGATCAAAGTCTGCTTCAAAAACCCAATCTCGGTCCAAGTCTAGATCCAGGTCTGCATCCAGATCGCCTTCTCAGTCTAGATCTAGATCCCACTCAAGGTCCTAACTGGCTACGACCACAGCTGGAACTACCCGAGAAGTTTTGTACATGTTTGGTAGCCGTAGCACAAGTGATTGAAGTAGAACATACGTCACTGCTGTACATTTTTAACTCCCCTAATGGTGTGTCTACAATTGTTAAATCTAAGTGCTTCCTCTCTGTAAAGCCTCCTGGCACCAGGCCTTCCTGCTCGACTGAAAACAATCTTCTCTTTGAAAATCCCCTTTCCTCATGGCCCACAGTAGAATATCCAAAATGCCTTGGCTTTCAGGCCTGGCCTTTCTTACAGGGAGCTCAGTACCTGGATGGGTTTAAGGCTGGAATGATGACATAGGTAGGTATGGTGAGTTCAACCATTTTTGCCCCTGAATTGATGCCCTTTGATGTATGCCATTTAGTGAAAAGTGCTAAGTCTTAAGTTTCCTACCACTTGGTTTCATATTTTTGGACTTAACAAAGTTGTGAATAGCACAGTCAAGGAAAATTGATACCTGCAGTAACCCATAGGAAATAAACTATAGAGTTCCATATTCTGGTATTGTGATTATATTGTTTTATATTAAAAAAGAAAAGAAAAGAATTTTTTTTTTAATTTTATTTTTCCCCGTCTTGCAAAGTATAGTGCCCCCTGTTTCCATTAAATTTGAATAAAGACTATTTTTGCTTGACAAAATTTCATGGTGCATTTCCTAATCTCTCTTGATAATTTTTCTTAGTATAAAAGTTGGTTTCTTGAGATCGTGGGTAGGGAGCCAACACTCTTTCCTAAAGGATTTTTTTTCTCCCAGCAGAATAAAGGATTCGGCCCTGACCGTTGTGGTTCCGTTAGCTCGGTGTCATACTGCAAAACAAAGGGTCATCAGTTCAGTTCCTAGTTGGGGCATATGCCTGGGTTGCCAGTACTATCCCTGGAAGATGTACATGCTAAAGGCAGCTGATTGTTTCTCTGTCATCTCTCATGTTTTTCTCCCTCCCTTTCCCATCTCTAAAAATAAATCTTTTAAAACTTTTTTTTTGAAGTTAGGATTTGAAATCAGATTCAAGTCAAGCAGGGTTTCCTAAGACTGAATCTGCTTTCCTTAAGCAAAAATTTATAAGTGGCTGCTAGCCCACTACTGTGAATAAACTTGAGTCACTCCATCATTTGATGAAGGCAAAGGCCTGCTTAAGAGGGTCCATTTGTCCCAGCCCTGATCATCTTGCACCTTCTAGGTACCAAGGAATGAAGAGAAGAAAGATGGTCCATTTTAGCTTCTATAGTGGAAACAGTGCATTAATGCCTACAAAATACACTAATAGAGAATTTTCCAAAAAGGAAACATCCAAAGAAATACAGTGGCCCACCATTAGCCTCTAGATGCTCGAAATCCACATATAACCCTTCTTTCCATACTTCAACTTTCTCCCTTCTCCCTCCAAAAAAAGAGCAGATGGCAAAAATAGGACTAAAGAACAAGGGAAATGATAGAAAATAGTAACAAAGATAGATAATAAACTATGTCAGTAATCACTTAAAATGTCAATCATGTAGATAAAAGACTTACCAGCCCTGGCTGGTGTGTGTGTGACTTGTTTGGGCTTCGTCCTGTAAACCAGAAAGTCCCAGTTGATTCCTGGTCAGAGCACAATCCTGCTGTGGTTCGCTCCTTGGTTGGGGCAAGTGCGAGAGGCAACAAATTTGATCTCTCTCTCTTACACCGATGTTTCTCTCCCTTTCTCCCTTCCTCAACCTCTCTCAAAAAAAAAAAAAAATGTGGATTTGTAAAAAGCCAGCTATATGTTTAAAGAAATTCATTTTAAATATGGGGACATTAAAGAGGTGGAGAAAGTTATCCTGGTAACATTAATCAGAAGAAATGTGTAGGGGGGTGGGTGACAATAGTGATGGAAGGAGACTTGCCTTGGGGCAGTACACAGAATGCAATACACAGTTGACATCAGTAATTGACAGATCCAGCAGGTTGAAGATGGTACAAACAGTTGAAGAGTGCCATCAATGTATTCCATCTAATTGACATTTATAAAATCATCTAATAGCATACACATCAAATTTACATGGAACATTCAACATAGACCACATTCTGGGCCATAAAACATGTTAACATTTGAATGCCAAATGCTCTCAGAACACAGTAGAATTAAACTCAAAATTGACAACAGAAACCTAGCTAGGAAGTTCCAAAATTGTTGGGTATTAGACATATTTCTAAATGGGTCAAAAAGTCTCAAGAACTATTTTGAGCCAATGAAAATACAGCTTAACAAAATGAGATGTAGCAAAAGCAGTTCTTGGAAGGTGGTGGTAGCATTTAATGCTCATACTTGGAAAAAGGAAAACAAAAATCTTAAGCTGCCTTAGAAAACCAGAAAAAGAAGAGCAAGTCAAATCTGATGTAAGCAAAGGAAAGAAAAGAGCAGAAATCAATAAAAGTGAATACAGAAATTCTATAAAGAAAATAAAACCAAAGCTGTTTCTTTGAGAAAATGTATAAACTAATAGCTACGCTATTTTTTAAACAATCGCAACAGAGAAATAGAGCATCTGAACAGGTCTACTCTTTTAAAATTTTTAATAAATGCAAAACAAGGCCCAGATGGTTCACTAGTGAAATCTACCAAACATTTAAGAAGTTACACTAACATTCAATCTCTTCCAGAAAATAAAAGCAGAACATAAGATCTTTGATTTCTTTTATCAGGGATCTTGTACATATTTTGTTAGATTAATATCTAAATACTGCATTTTTAAGTGTGTTAATATAAATGGTATTGTTTTTTATTTTGAATTTAATTGTTCATTGCTATACATAGGAAAGCAATTGACTTAAAAATTAATCCTAATTCATTTTATGAGACCAGCATTAACCCAATATCAAAACCAAAGAATACAAGAAAAGTACAGACCAATATTCATGAACAGATTTTAAAATCCTCAACAAAGTATTAGCAAGTAGAGTTGAACGATATAGAAAAAGAACTGTAGAATAGCTCATGCAGGATGCCCTCAAGCAGAACATGGGGACTGACCTTGGCCTGTACCACCTGGGAAACCCCAGAGCCTGTGAACCCAGTGGACAGGTACAAATCACCTTACCCCTGCACAGCTGATCATCCGTGGAGGAGGGAGGGGTTCGTGGTCAATGGTCACAGCAGTCTTTGCAGCTGACTGGCCTGGGTAAATCTTCACCCACATCCCCTGTTGACTTGCCAATAGCCATCAAGGCGCAACTGCGAGACGAGAGTACTCAGCCCACACCAAGGCGACACCTCAAGTACTCAGTTTGGGTGATAAAAGAGGCTACAGAACACCTATGACATTAGACCACACTACCAAGACATGGAGTCAAAGTAGCTCTACCTAATATATAGAAACAAACACAGGAAGGCTGCCAAAATGAGGAGACAAAGAAACATGGACCAAATGAAAGAACAGATCAAAACTCCAGAAAAAGGGCTGAACAAAATGCAGGTAAGCAATCCGTCAGATACAGAGTTCAAAACACTGCTGATAAAGATGTCCAAGGAACTGAGGACCTCAACAGCATAAAAAGGATCCAGTCAGAAATGAAGGGTACACTAACTAAAATAACGAACAATTTACATGGAAACAGTAGAGTGGATGAAGCTGAGAAATCAATGACTTGAAACATAAGGAAGCAAAGAACAACCAATCAGAAAAACAAGAAATAAATCCTAAAAATAAAAACAAGGATAGTGTAAGCAGCCTTGGGACAATATCATCATAGGGGTGCCAGAAGGAGAAGAGAAAGAGCAATAAATTAGAAACCTATTTGAAAAAAATAATGAAAGAAAACTTCCCTAATTTGGTGAAGGAAATAAACATGCAAGTCCAGGAAGCACAGAGCCCTGAACAAGTTAGACCCTAAGAGGCCTACTCCAAGACACATCATAATTGAAATACCAAAGGTTAAAGATAGAGGAACTTAAAAGCAGCAAGAGAAAAGAAGTTAGTTATCCACAGGGGAGTTGCCATAAGAATGTCAGATGACCTTAAATTGCAAGCTAGAAGAGACTGTTAAGAAATAGTCATGAAAAGCAGGGACCTACAGCCAAGATTGCTGTACTCAGCAGAGCTATCATTTAGGATCAAAGGGGAGATAAAGAGCTTCCCATCCAAGAAAAACCTAAAGGAGTTCATCATCACCAAACCATTATTTTATGAAATGTTAAAGGGATTTATTTAAGAAAAAAGATCAAAACTATGAACAAGAAAATGACAATACATACCTATTAACAACTGAATCTAAAAACCTAAGCAAACGAGGACAGAAGCGTGGGTATGGAGAGTGTTTTTGATGGTTGCCTCATTGGGAGGGGAGTGTGAGAGAATGAGTAAAGAGAAGTACAAACAGGGCCTTGGCTGGTGTGGCTCAATGGATTGAGTGCCAGCCTGTGAACCGAAAGGTGCCTGTTCAATTCCCAGTCAGGACACATGCCTGGGTCGTGGCCCAGGTCCCCAGCTGGGGGTGTGGAAGGGGTGACTGAGTGATGTTTCTCTTGCACATTGGTGTTTCTATCTCTGACTCTCCCTTCCCCTCTCTCAAAATTAATTTAAAACATTTTAAAAGAAGTACAAATAGGTAGTCACAGAATAGCCATGGGAATGGAAAGTACAGGATAGGAAACGGAGTAGCCAAAGGACTCAAACGCATGACCCATGGACATGAACAATGGTGTGGGGACTACCTGAGGGAGTGGGGGGTGCTGGGTGGAGGGGGGCAAATGGAAAACTTGGGACTACTATAATAGCACAATCAATAAAATATAATTAAAAAGTAAAAGTAATTATAAACCAAGACCAATTTCAGTTTATTCCAGATATGCAAGACTAGTTCAACATCTGAAAACCAATTAATGTAATCCACTACATGAACAGGGCAAAGAAAAAAAACAATGTGAGCATATCAATAGATGTAGAAAAAGCATTTTTAAAAATCCAACACTCTTTCATGGTAAAAACTCAGCTAGTTAAGAAGCTTTTCTCAACTTGATAAAGAAATCTACATAAGATCTACAGCTACCATCATATATAATTATGAGAAAATAGATCTTTTTCCCCTAAGATCAGCAACAAGGCAAGATGTGCCCTCTCGCTACTCCTATTCAACATTATATTAGATTTCCTAGCTAATGCAATAAGATAAGAAAAGGAAATAAAAGGTAAACAGATTAGGAAGAAAGGAAAACTTATTTGTAAATAACATCAACTCTGTGGAAAATCCCAAAGAATTGAGACGAAAACTCCTGAAATGAAAGCAATTACAGCAAGTTTTCAGAAGACTAGATTAAAACAGGAGAAGTCAGTTGTTGTCAATGTATAGCAATGGACAATTAGAATTTAAAGTTAAAAATAGTACCATTAAAAAAAATAGTACCATTTGCATTGCTTAAGGTATAAATCTAACAAAATATGTACCAAATCACTGGTGAGACAAAGATTAAATTAATTGAAAGAGATTCCATGGTTATGGATTTCTATCCATAATGTCAAAATGTCAGTTCTTTCCAACTTGAGCCATAGATTCCAATCAAAATGCCAGCAAGTTATTTTGTGGCTGTTAAACTGATTTTTAAGTTTATATGAAAAGGCCAAAAAATAAAAAAGCCCAGAAAAGCCAATACACAGCTGAAACAGAACAAAGTCAGAGGGACTGATTTAACTCAATGTCAAGGTTTACTGTATATATATATATAGTGTGTGTGTGTGTGTGTGTGTATATACATATATATATATATATATATATGCTCTGGTAATCAAGAGCTACAGAATGGAGAAGATAGATCAATGGAACAGAACAGAGAGCCCAGAAATAGACCCACACAAATACAGTTAACTCATATTTGCCTTTCAGGAGGAGCAAAGGCAATTGAGCACAGAAAGGAGGGTCTGGTTCCCTCAGCTTCCTCCAAAGGGAGCCGCCCCCAAAGTAGGAGAAACTGCGAGAAGCAGTCAGTCCCACATTATCAAATGCCTGCTGCACCTCTGCCATATCTGGTGTCGGCCTGGAGGATTCAAAGAGGAACCAGAGGTGAACTGGACATGCAACTTCTCTTCAGGAAGCCTCAGCTTGTCACAGAGAGTTTTATTTTTCATGCCACAATCCAAATAAACTTAATTCTTGCTCAGTGCAGCAATACAAGGCAAAAATCTCAGGACTTGAAATGCAGATGCGTCATTTCGCTACCAGCACACCAGGCGAGACGGGGATGCAAACCCCAGCGCGGGTCCCTCTCGGCGCAGGCCACGCTGGGCGCCAACCCCAAGCGACACACAGGAAAGTCTTTAGCAGCCTTACTGGTAGCAGCCCAACACTGTGGCACATTTCTACAACAGAGCACTATGGAGATGAGAATGAATAAACTATAGCCATGAAGCCACATGGGTGAATCTCACAAACATAAAGAAGCCAGGCACAAAGGAGCACAAACTTAAATTCCACAGATATAAACGTTTAAAACAGCCCAACTATAACATTGCTATTTAAAAACACACACACACACACACACCAAAACTATAGTATTAGAGGTCAAAATAGCATGTCCTTTTGGATGGAGGGAGGATGTAGTCATTGGAAAGGACCCTGCAGGGCCTTCTGGAATCCGGCTGTGTTCTGGCCCAGAGGGGACTGGATGGGAGTTGGCTTCACAAAAGTGGACTGAGCTGGACATTCAGGTTTGATGCGCTTTCCTGGAGGACTATTATGTTCACAATGAAAGAGTTTTACCAAACGGCAAGTGGAGACTTAAATCAGATCCCATTGGAGCCAAATTCCTTTTTTCACAAGATAGAACACTAGGATAAGTCACCCTTTCCAGGAACTCCCCCCTCCTCCCCCGGAGTTTCTATTAACCTCAGGATATTCATAAAGAAATGCAAATTGAACAACCCTACAGTATTATTTTCACCTGGTATCTATTATGATCCCCTTACCTCCCCACCCCCATCAGCCCAACTGATTCTGAATCTGTAGCCATAAATCACCTGGGATGACAGAAACCTGGAGAAAGCAGCTAGCAGTCTGGGCATTCATCCCGAGGGGACAACTCAAATAAAAGCACTGAGTACAAAGGTCTTGATTCTGCCGTTACTTGAAGCAGCAACAGTGGAACCATACAGTCTAACATTCGGACACTCACCAAACCCAGTCTAAGCACCCTCAGGGGCCACTCTGCACCCGCCAGCTTGGTACACAATTCCCAGCCCCATTCCTAAATTTATTTTTTTTAAGATTTCATTTATTTATTTCTAGAGAGAGGAAAAGGAAGGAAAGGAAGGGAGAAAGGGAGAGAAACACCAACGGGTTGGTTGCCTCTTGCACGCCCCCAACGGGGGACCTGGCCCGCAACCCAGGCATGTGCCTTGGTAGGGAATCCAACAAGCAACCTTTTAGTTCAAAGGCCGCAGTCAATCCGTTGAGCCACACCAACCAGAGCTATTTTTATGAAAAAGCGTACACAGGTTTACATACTGAGTATCATTTAGTGAATTATCTTTATTGGGAGGATTCCAATTACCTGAAAAGAAATGAAAACTTAATGACCACACACAACAGTGACAGCACCTGGTGGCAGTTTTGTCATTTAGCTACCATAAAGTTGGCTATAAACTCTTTCAATGATCTTTGAGTCACTTTAACGTTTTCCTAATCTCTACATTTGCGTAATCTCTACGCAAGAGATTAGAAAACCAAAAATCTGTGCTGGACCCAATAATGTCACTGCCGCAAGGCTTGAGTTCCCAGGTAGGGGTATCTTGGCTTAATGATTGAAGCCAAGTCCTCTGAAGAAACTACCAGGACCTGCGACTACCTGAGGATATTTTCTCATCCTTTTGGTTTCTGGAATATGATGAGGGATAGAAGGTTCCTGGAAAACGTCGGTAGGAGACCAAGTGAATGGTCTAATCCTGGCTGGGTACTGACCACACGCAAGGAACAGTGGAGGGGATGTGCACGTGGCAGACTTCCTAGGGCTCGCAACACCCTCGTAAGGTCAGTGTATAGTCCAAATTTTACAGATGAGGAAATGAGAGAGTCTGGGAAAAGTGTGACTCTCACTACCTTCTTGCTGGGTGACCTTGGACAATTGACTTAACATCTCTGGGCCATAACTCCCTCATCTGGAAAACTCATACCCCTACCTCCCTACTCTGTTGAAAAG
The DNA here is from genome assembly GCA_004026585.1 of Noctilio leporinus. Classification (NCBI taxonomy): domain Eukaryota; kingdom Metazoa; phylum Chordata; class Mammalia; order Chiroptera; family Noctilionidae; genus Noctilio; species Noctilio leporinus. The sequence continues at coordinate 201,668 of PVIW01002058.1, forward strand.
GCTTTGGAATCAGAGACAGCTGGTCTGGAGTCATTTCACCTCCAAACCTGCAGATGAGGCCAATGGTCAACCATTCCCACCTGGCCTAGAGTGCGTGCTAGGTGTCTGGTACCCTCAGCTTCAAAGGCCTTTCCTGCCCTCACACCAGCCCCTCCAGTGGGGCTGCCTCCTTGGTACCTACCTCCTGGCTTAGAGCCTGACACTGGGGAGGGAGGCACCCCACTGGGGATGCCTACTGTTGCCTGCCACGTCCTGGGTCTCCTCGTTTGTGAAGGAGCCACCAAGTTGCACAGATGTCCAGGGCCCTGGGTCCAGCCGCTCTCTGCATTGCCCAGCCTTTGAAGGCGCTTTAAGTGGGGGCGCTCCCTAGGCCTCCTGTCCCCTTCACAAGGGTGATACAGTCGTCGCAAACATCACAGGGCATATGACTGTCTGCTAAAAGGCAAACTTCTACAGACCTGAGCCGAATGCTCAAGCTCGAGACCGGGCCTGGAGACTCGGGGCAAGTCACCCAAGACCAGAGTTCGGCCTTACATCACGCGCCGGGGTCCAGCCCAGCTCGGACAGTCACCACTTGTCTCCGGTGGCCAGGGCGGGGTGGGGTGGTGCCGCCCTATCTGGGCCGTTTGGAGCATCACAGAGGACCTGCTCCCGCAGCGCCTGGCCGGGTCTGACCCCGCCTCACTCCCACAGCCTCCCTGGGCTTCGTCCCACAGGGTTCGGGGCACAGTTCTGCGTCCTCCCTCTCCCGCGCCCGACCTGCCCGAGAATCCCTTCTGGCCTAGTGCGCTGTGCCCAGCGAGCGCATCCACAGGGCCTGGGGCCGGTGACCCCGGGTACCGGATGGGGCCCGAGGGGACACTTACGGCCCAGGATCCCCGCGTGAGGAGTCGGTGGAGAGGTGGAATTGGGCCCCCGTCTCTTGGCGGGGGTGCCCTGGACCCAGAAGGCAGAGGCGGGCGGGAGCGGGCGCCGAGGGCAACCCCGGGCTCCGCGCGGGAGGAAGGAGCCCGTCGGTGCAGGTGCCGGGCCTCGCCGCCAGGTGGCGCCAGGCCGGCTCTGGCAGTGACTCCGCCTACCTTTGGCGTCCGCGCTTCTCTGAGTCCATGGGTTCTGTCTCCATCGCTGTGGGTGTGGGGGGCGTACTTCCTGCTGCCCACCTCTCTCGGGGCCTGGGTACTCAGTTCTCAGCACATTTTGGAGGCAGGGGTTCATTCCCTGCAACTGGTGTCCTGACTCGCTGAGATGGGGAAGAGAGAACTGGGGTGTCTTAACCCATCATAAGGCTGTGTGACTTTGGACATGCCAGTCACCCTCTCTGGGCCTCCTTACTTTATGTTTACAAAGGACTTTTTTCAGATGCCTGGCAGCTGGCATTTGATCCCATATTATAGACAGAACTGGGACAGTCCAGGGTTGCAGTGTAGGGGTGGGAGAAACTAGACTAGGTGATCTGAGAGCCAGAGTTGTTCTCTGCAGGACAAAGTGACTGATAGGTCAATGGACAGACAGGTCTGAACAGGAAGCTCCGTTGCACAGGTGTGACACAGGTGATAGCAGAACCCTATGCTCAGGGTGGCCTTGCACACTTAGGAAAGTAAGGTAGCAGACAGAGTTCAACCAGCCCATGACATTCCTACTGTTGTCCCTCAGCGTAGCAGGCTGGCCTTGCCCTGCTCCCCAGGATAGTCTCATCTCCTTGACTTTCCTGGTGTCACCCACATTCTGCCTCCTCTTTTCTGGGCTTGGGAGAGCAATGGAGACAGGACTCACTCTCTCCAAAGGCTTTGCCAATGGCCCAGAGACACCAGGTGAGAAGCCCAGTGGAATGCACTAGCTGGGTCACCCTGGTCAAGCCACTGCCCCTCCCTGGGCACTGGTTTCTTGCCCTATAAAGTGGAGAATTGGAACGAAGGTTCTCGATTCTTCTTGCCAATCACTTATTGAATTAGTGCACTAGTCCTGCCTGTGAGGGACAAAGGGATGCTGTGACATGCCCAAGGTCAATTAGGGAGTGACTGAGCAGCACAATCAAAACTGAGACTCACAGTTATGCTCTGCTGCCCGAACCAGCATCTGAATTCTCAGCTGAGGGTGTGTTCTGTCCCTTGGAGCCATGGGGCCACAGGGCTATGTCCCCAGTGCTCTCCAGGCAGCCTGACACAGGGTTAGAAACCCATGGGGGTGGGGGTGGGGGGCTGGCAGTAAATCCGGCAACGTAGCTTTGACCAGCCTTGTTCCTGAAGTGAAGGTTAGGGGATTACCAGGCCCATGGTGTTTGTTCTGTGGTCCCTGCTGGGGCAGTGACACGCAGGAGATGACAGCTGCTCCCTCCCATGGTGGCTTCTGGAGAGAACATGGAGCCTCAGGTAGGCAGGGACCTAAGGGTTACTGTGTCCAGTTCCCTGCTCGCACAGCCCAGTTTGAGAAATCTTGACCACCTTGGTCGCAGGGGAACAGCTCATGCAGGCCCACCCTTCCCAAGTAGAAGAGTCCAGTTCGCACAGAAGCCAGGACGGATCCAGGAGGACATCAATGTCCCAGGAGTGAGGTCACTGCTGCCCACACAAGCAGGCCCGGTGGGCTTCCCTCTGAAGAGTGGGAGGGCACTAATAGTCTGACCGTGTGTCAGTGGGCAGGTCGGTTTGCCTCTCTGAGCCCGTTTCCTCATCTGTAAACTAGGCATAACCTGACTTTCTAGAGCTCTCAAGAGAATTAGAAGAGATATCCAGGAGGGGTGACCCCTCTCACCCCCGACCATCCTAAATGACCCCAGGGAAGGTTCTACAGCCCCTAAACACTGCTCTCTGCGCCCGAAACCTGGCAGTCAGGGGAGGGAGCAGCTGTTTGGTGGGCATTCACTTTGTGCCAGATGCTGAACATGTGTATCCTTTTTAAATTAGTTTTAAAAATCCTTCCCCAAGGCTATGCTTACTGAATTTAGAGAGGAAGAGAGAGAGAGAGGAGAGAGAGGGGGGAGGGCGGGGGGAGAGAGAGAGAGAGAGAGAGAGAGAGAGAGAGAGAGAGAGAGAGAGAGAGAGAGAGAACCCATTGGTTGCCTCCCACATGCACCCTGACTGGGGATCGAACCCACAGCCTAGGTATGAGCCTTGACCAGGGATGGAACCTGAAACCTCTTGATGCACAGGACTACACTCAAACAACTGAGCCATCCAGGGCTGAACATGTGCTTTCTTAATTTAATCTTCAAAAGAACACTGGGAGTTAAATATCATTCACCCCCACCCCCACCACTTCTTTTTTACAGATGTGGAAACTGAAACACAGAGCGCTGGATCTCCTCTCCTGCTGTCTGGGTGGGGCTGAGGGGTGGAGATTAGGAAGGGGCCTGGGAGGGGGGCGTACAGGCTAGTCTGGGGCCAGTTGTGGGCAGGCACTGTGCTGGGCACAGGATCCAGGGGTGAGCAAGGCAGATCCATTCCTGCCCTTTTAAGCTCAGGGCAGGCGGACACAGTTAGGAAGCAGGTTCAGGTTCCAAACGCCTCAACTTGCCTGTGTGCAGAGGGTGTGAGAGGGGCAGTTCAGCCGGGACAGTTGAACGGGGAGTGTGAGAGGAGCAGGGGCCAGTTTGTGGAGGTAAGAAAGGGTTTTAAATTCCATTTGGCCCACAATGGGGAGCCATTGAGGGTTTTAAGCAGGGAATAAAAGGTGGGTTCAGATTCAGCGTCGGGGTGCTTGGTGTCTCTCCGCATAGCCTGACTGCAGGACAGTTCCCAGGAGCAGGGAGAAGGTGACTAATTCCAGGTGAGAAGAACAGAGTCTGGGAACTTAATGAACTCAATGGAGGGGGGAGAGGAAGGAGCCTAAGGTGACCTCTGGTGTGGCTGGTCTTGGAGGGGGCAGGGGGGCCCTGCACAGAGGGTGGACAGAGGGAGCAGGAATGGGCCAGGATTACTGGGTCCAAGGAGACTTCCGGAAAGGTGTTTGGCTCACAGTGGGGCTGGGCCCAGGCTGGAGGAGCCCCAACCCCAGGAGGGACAGGTGACCAGGGAGGGGGGAAAGCCAGGAGGTCCAGGCAGGAAGAAACAAGTGGTAAACGGGAGGGCAGCCAGATAATCCAGGCTTGGCCTCTGGGCTGATGTCCCCAGGAGGAGCAGTGACTGAGGGAGCAGGCGGAAGGGACCTGTGAGGGCGCAGGCCAGGGTAGGTCAGCGTGCACCAGGTGGATGAAATACAAGGTTGGTTTGGGGGTCTCCAGGGAAGGAGACGGCGGGAGGTGGATGGAGGCCGCTGCCTCAGTGGGGCGCAGGCCACAACCAGGCCAGAGAGCTGAGGGCGTTCTGTCCCCAGCTCAGGCCGCTAGAGCCACCAGTCCCACGTGGGCTGCAGGAGGGCGATGGTGGCCTCGCACTGAGACCGCAGGGGGCCGCCCCAGGAGCGAGGCTCAGCCCCACCCACCCTGGCCGCCTCTGGACGCCCGTCATCTCAAGGTCGGCCCATCGGAGGAGGCTCGGCTCCCGGGGGTGCCGAGGATGCCTGGCCCCCAGGGGCTGGGAGAGGGGCTCCCGGGAGCGCCGATGCCATCCCTAGGCTTCTCCACGGAGCGAAAGGGCAGGAGCCTGTGTTCGAGGCTCAGCTGTGCCATGTGGCTTCGGGACCCGCTCTGCCACTCGTTGGAAGGTGGGGTGGCCCAGGCCGGCGACGTCCTCCAGTCCCCCCCTCAGCCTGGGGCGCACAGCCGGGTCTCATTACCTCCCATGCTCCGCCCCCCTCGCGCCCCGCGTGCCGGGGGGTCTCGGAGGCCAGGGGGAGGGGAGTGTTCTAATCAATCCCAGGCCGGAAATTCCTCCCGAGGGGCCCGGCAGGGCTGCGGGAGTGAGGTGGGGGCCCGGCACAGAACCTGGCAACCCTCCTGCACCCCCCTCCTCTGAGCCCGCCCCCCGCGTCATGGAAACTGGGCCGCCAGCCGACCCCTCCGCGCGGCTCCACATTCTTGCCTCGGCGGGCGGGCGGGGCACAAGCGCCAGGCCGCCCCCTTCAGGCGGGTCCGCTGGGGCTCTGAGGTCCTCGGTGCCCTCCCTCCGCTTTGGGACAAGCACCGCCCCGCTCCAGATCGGACCCATCTTCTTAGGCGGGTTAGGGACGCCAAGCTGGAGTCGCGACACCCCATTTTATTCTCATTACCCGCAGCGCCCCCCCGCCGTGATTAGTGTTCACCGAGCGCTCGCAGGGGTGTCGGGGTTGCGCCCGGTGCTGTCTGACCCGCCCGCACTGAGGGAGGTTTAGCCCTTGCGAAGCGGACATCATGTGCCCATTTCACAGGTGAAGGCAGTGAGGTTCGGGGAGCGGAAGGGCTGGCGGAGCAGGAACTCTGGCCGCCTAGTCCCGCAGCTCCCGGACGGCGCTGGGCGTCAGTGCGCGCTCAGACGCCCCCGCGCCCGGACTAGGGGTTCTAGGGGGCGCAGGCGTGTGCAGCCTGCAGTTCTGACTGCGTAGCTGGGCAACGGGCTCTCAATTTCCTCTCCGGGGGAGAGGGCCCTCTCCCTGGCCTCTGCGGGCGTAAACGGGAGACCTGGCCCCCGGCCTCCGGGCCTCCACCCGCGCACACAGCGCTTACCTGCGACCCTCGGACCTGAGTGTAGCTTTCTTCCCGCGGCGGGGCCTGGCGGGGCTGAGGCCACGCATCCCCGGGACTCCCTGAGGGCGGGGCCGGGGCGGCGGGGGCGGGGTGGGGGCGGGACCGGGAACTCGGACTCCGTGGAGACCGCGGCAGCGCCGCGAGCCACCGCGCGCGCGGACTCAGACTGGGGCCCGCCCGGGCGCGGAGGCGCCAGGTGAGCAAACTAGGGTCCCGGGGTTCGTCCTCCACTTTCCCCAACTTTTTGTTTGGCTCCTCCCTCGGGGAGGGCCTTGGGGGGACGGGAACCCGGTCCTCCCGTTCTCCGGGACTGGAGATTGAACGTGGGCGGAGGCGGAATTCCGGAGTACCCAGGACTTGGTCTCGAAGAACTTCCCACGACCTGGGACCTGCGGGCTGTGTCGCCAAGTTTTGGTCTCCGAGCTCCCCAGCGTCGAAGCGCACCCTCCAGAGGCCCGGTGTCTCTGTCTCTGCACACCTCCGATCCCCTCCCCGCAGGGATGAGCGGGGGCTCGGGGGTGACTTTTCTCGAGTTGGGGTCAGGGCGCTGGCTGTGGCCTGGGGCTGGGTGATCACTTCTTGGGCTTGGGGTGGGGAGAGGGCCTTACACTCCGCCGCAGGTAGGTAACCGGCCTCGCCTCCTGCCAAGACCCTCCCGTGGCTGTGCCCAGAGGTGCCCGGCCCTGAGCTAGGTTTGGAAGCCCGGCGTCGGGGCCTGGCGGAGCCCCTGCCTGGTACAGCGGCGTGACTGCGGGAGGCCCCTCGCTCCACCACAGTTGCCATCTGTGAAAAGCAGGCAGTGGACGCAGTAGACGCCGCTACTCGATGCTAGGCCCTGGGCTTTCAGCTCTTCTTTCGGGGCAGGGATGGGTGTCCTGCTTTGAGTTTCTGGGGTGCGGGTGGGAAGCGTGTAGGGTAGCAAGGCCTCCTCCTTGGGGCCTTAGGGCGAGGTCCACGCTGGAGCTGTTTAGGAACCAGATTGGGGTTGCGAGGACACACCACTGGGTCGCGCCAAGTCCTAACGCCCCGCTCCTGCCGTCCTGGGCGGGGTCCCCATTTCTTCCTACACCCTCCCTTCCTTGGGGACCACACCACACGCAGCCCGGTCACTGTTGCCCCGGCCTGGATCCAGTCCCCAGGCGGGGCCGGACCAGCAGCGGGGAGGGTCCAGAGCCGGGCGCCGGGGCCGTGGGGCGGCCCTAGGATCGGGGGCGGTGCTGCACTGGCCCGGACGCGGGCCACTGAGGCCTCGGGCAGAGGAGGCCGCAAAGAAAGCCAAGGGGGCGGGAAAGAAAGGAGGGACTCATCTAGAGGAGCCCGAATTGGAAATGTCACCCAGGAACACCTTGTCCGGGCCGAGGGGAGAGTCCGGAGCGGAGGACACCGGACAAGGCCTGCGCCACAACCCCCTGCCTCCTGCCCGTCACAGCCCGACTGCTGGGGGAGGGGGCGGCCTTTTCTGAGCCGAGTTGAAAGAAATCCTGGGCAAAGTCGACCGCTAGTCCTGGTCAGAGTGATCTTCCCCGAGTCTTGCTCAAGTCTCTCCTGCTGCAGCTTCAGTGCTGCCTGAGGAGGTCTGGAAGGAGGAGGGGGCGGGCAGGAAGAGCTGGAGTCAGTGACACCCCCTCCTTCCGACGCTGCGGTATGTAAAGCGCGGCCGGGGAAGAGGGGCCGGAGAGCGGGCGGCTCCGGCGGACCTGGGCGGTCTGCTGCCCACCCCGCTACTACAGTGCAGCCACGTGCGGGGGTGAGGCTGCGCCCGGATGGGACTTACCCTGCAGACGCCGTTTCCGGGGCCCCCACACCTCCCAAGGCTCGGGACCCGGGGGCTGGCGAAGAGGGCGTCGGCGGCCGGAGCCCTGCAGCCAAGGATGCGCCAGGGAGCAGCGGGCGCCCCCCTCCCTCCTCTCCGCTCGCAGGCCCGGCCAACTCGGGCTCCTGCCGTGCAGCCCTGGCTCGGAGCGCTGCTGCGGAAAACCGGAGTGGGGGCGGCTCCCCGCCTGGCAGCCCGGGAAAATCTGGGGGTGGCCGCCAGGGATCTCCAAGCGTCCTGGGCGAGGCAGCCCGATCATCCCTCCCGGATTTGTGTCCCCCACCTGGCGCCCCGACCCTAGGCCCGTCGGTTCAGTCCCTGCCTCCCGTCTTCTCTCCGCAGAGCGCCCAGACGACAGCAGGATGACGGCCGGGAGTCCCGGAGACCGCGTGGAGGTGCGGAAGAGCCCTGAGGGCCGCGTCTCCCGCCTGGGCCGCCGCCTGGGCCGGCGCCGGCGCCCGCGCTCCCCGCCCGAGCCTCTGCGGGTGCGGGCGCGGCTGCGGCTGCGCTCGCCGTCGGGGGCGTTCGCAGCGCTGGGGGCGCTCGTGGTACTGGTGGGCATGGGCATCGCAGTAGCCGGGTACTGGCCGCACCGCGCCGGGGCCCCAGGACCCCGGGCTGCCAATGCCAGCGCGCCCCCGGTGAGCGAGCTGCGACGCGAGGGTCGGGGTGCTGGCCGGGCCCATGGCCCTCACGAGCGGCTGCGGCTCTTAGGGCCTGTGGTCATGGGCGTCGGCCTGTTCGTGTTCATCTGTGCCAACACGCTCCTCTACGAAAACCGCGACCTGGAGACCAAGCGGCTTCGCCAGGGGGTACTGCGGGACCAGGTGCTCCGGCCCCCCGATGGCCCTGGCTGGAACTTTGCCCTCCTCCCCAGCCCCAGGACTCCCAGAGCCTTAGGCTGTGCGGAACCAGAAAGTTGGGACCTATCCCCGCGCCGGGGTACCTCACCGGTCCCGTCCGTGCGGAGTCTGCGTTCAGAACCTGCTAACCCTCGCTTGGGGTTACCTGCCTTGCTCAACAGTTACCCACTGAAGGGCCCAGCGCTGCCTCCACCCTGGGGTCCACAGACCCAGGCCGGCCATGTGATTATCACCGTCCAGCCCTCTGGTCCCTGCATCGAACACTCCAAGTCTCTGGACCTGGGCCTTGGAGAGCTCCTGCTGGCAGCCCCAGCGGCGAGGGACTGTGCTCACCGAAGCTGGCCGCGGCTGGATCGCCTCAGCCTGGACGGTTATGCCAAGCTGGGAGGAGCGGGGGACCTGGGGGCTCGGGTTGGAGGAGCAGGGGATAGCCTGCTATGAGGCTGCGGCAGGGACCGTGGTAACAGGACGGATGTCTAGCAGACGCTTCCCCAGACCCCAGACCGGGGAATGGATGCTCTGGCCCCAGCAGCTGCTAAGGCTTCCTGACTTGCATGTCGGCAGAGAAATGCCAATTGCACCAAGGTTCCTAAGCTGGAATGTGTTTTAATGTGGATTCTGGAGACCAGCATGACTCGGCCTCAGGAATTTCTTCAGCCTCCAAAGTGGCCTTAGCCCTGAACAGGTACCCGAGGGGCTGGAGGTCCAGGCCAGGGTAATGGGGAGAGAGGCACCTGGTGGCTTGGCAAACCCAAAGTGGTGGGCAAGGACCCCTAAGACGTGGAAGGCAGATTGAGATGTTACAGGTTGGGACAGGCTCCCTGCCAGGTGGCACTGGTGATGAGGTTTGCGCCTCCAACAAGATAGGCAAGGGAGTGTAGTTGAGACCCTTCACTGCCATCTGGAATGGGGACTGAGCCTTTAGCTCCCACCACCTCAGTCCCTTTCCTCCCTCAGCCATGCGGGGTATATCCTACTAGGGCCACACTACTGCCAATGCCTCCCTGCTGAGGGTCTGGTCCCTCCCCAGGCAGGTCTGAGAAGTCCTCTTCTCTTCCATCCTGGTCTGTGCTGCAAAATCTCCCTCCAGTTGGCAAAAAGCATTTGCCAGTTCTCAGAAATCCTTTTATACAACGTTGAAGCTGCATTTTGGCCAATGTCGGTAGCTTACTTTAGCAAAAAGGGAAGAGAACTTTAAAAGTTGATTAATCCTCACAGATTCGGTCCTCCCCCTTTTTTTTTTTTTTTTAAGTTTATTGAAAAATGCAGTACAAGAAGCAAGACCAAACACATATCTAAACACTACAGCCACTTCTTTTACTACGAAAGGCAAAAACAGCAGACCTAATTATTGCCTATTTAAGGTTTTGCCAATTTGATTCTGCTGCCATAGTTCCTATTTTGTCAAGAAATGTAAACAACTACTTGATATGATTCATAATTTTTAAAAATTTTACAAAGCTCCTTCATTTTTTGTCACCAAAATAATACATTTGAGAGAGACTTGTAAAACAACCAGCCTGGGGCTAAGATCCTGGGCAGGTATTTCCTATGATCATTCCTTGGTGTTGATCTGGCTCCATTTCCCAAGGTGGCTGTTGTGCCATCATCCCCAGCTGCTCTGCAGAACACCTTGTGGAAGGCTGCAGCCACAAAGATGCCCTGACAGGTCCCAGCAGCCAGGCTTTGTGGGCCCTCAGCTCATAAATGTAGGTCCAGCTTGGTGAGCGGGTGGGTGGCAGAGACCTCATGTGGCTTGGAGGAAGTCTTTATTTCTCAAGTGAAATAAAAATAAAATTGCAGCAAAAGTTGTTGTTGTGATATGTCTGAGTCACTTTAGGAAAACTGCTGCCAAATCTCCCCCCCTCTTCTTTTCCACCTGGACAGAGCCTGTTTTTCTTCACACACACACACACACACACACACACACAATTGCAGGAAGGGAAAAAAAATCCAAACTATTGCCAAACCCCAAGATCTGTTACCAGAGAAGGAGGAAAGGGGGAAGGGTCCTGGAAGGACCCCCCTCTTACTAGCTTGTCCAAACCATGACTTCTCAGTGCCGGAAGGGCATGATAGATCGTCTGGTCCAGTTTACAGACAAGAAAGCAGTGAGAAGTGTGGCAAGTTGGTGACAGCTGAGGGAAGGGTTAGTGGTCCTTTGCTCTGAAGGCTGCCACACTGATTGGCATAGCACAGAATATTCAGCCTGCCAGTTTTCTTATGCACTTGCTGTGCCCTCTTCCTTCCCCATCCTCTTCATTCCACAGGTTGCAGCTTTGAGGACCACAGTGGCTTTTGGCAGGACAGCTGGCCCTTGGGAAGTGAGTGCACATAGGCTTGTTGGATGTGAGCTGGACCATCCAAGCTGGGCACCAATTGGGAAGCCCCATCAATATTCAGACCTGTGCCCACAGGCTGTAAGTCTGTTCCTGAGACAGGACAACTCCCCAAACCTGTCATGCACCCCATCTGAGCTCTTCCTGTACCTCCCCTGAAAGGCTGCCTGTTGTCTAAGAACAACCTCACATAGCTACTGAAAGAAAAATGCACACACCTGAAATAAGTTCAAACCAGCTGAGCCTGACTAAACAAAACTCAGCCAGCAGAGACTTGGGACACATGCCGAGGGCTCCCACTGTGAGAAGCAGAGGGGCTAGACTTTTCTCTTGCTCGCTGCCCCTGAGCCCCAGGTGACTGTGGACTCTGACCCATCATCTGTTTCATGAATTCACTGCTATCTCAGATTTAGGAGTCTAAGAACTTTCAGGCAGATCTGTTTGTGGGAGGCAAGCTGGAAGATGAGAGCAGCCCTACTGAATAAACATGCCCCCAGATCTGTCCTAGGAATGGCGGAACTGGGACATCAGCCCTCACTTTGAAAACCAATCCAAACCAAAAGAATTAAACCCAAATCCACCATAAAAACCAAGCCTACAAAGTCTGACAGACCGCAGATGATGAGGGAGAGTGGGTAGAGCTGGTGCTTGTACCCCTTGGCACGTGGGGGCTTGTGGGGAGAATGGCCCCCATGAGCCAATTCCCTTTCTCCGAAAGGGTGTCTGCAGACAGGTGCTGGTGGTAAGAAGACAGGTCAAAGAACACAAGCTCCTCTCTGAGCCACATTCCCTATCATCCCAGGATTACAGAAGAGGCCCAGGGATGGTCACCTGGAAACACTTCTTAGCAGGATCTGACTGAGGTAAAGCCCACCATTCCCTGTGTGAAGTGCACATTCCCAGAACTAGAAAACCTTTCAAAAAAAAAAAAAAACAAAACCTCATTCACTTTCTTTGCCCAAATTACCACTAAAAATGTGCCATTAAGTGCTCTTGGCCAAAAGTGCCGATTTTGCCGAGAGTTTTGGTCTCCTGAGGTGGAAGCTGCGGGGAGCACTTAGGAGAGCCACTACTTCTGACGAGGTAAAAGGAGAGGGAGGGCAGGAAGGTGAAGGCCACGGATCTGTTCCAACATTCACAGTATCAGATATAGCTGAGCAACTTCCTATGTCTTTGATCTAAAGAGGCTCGGAAAAGAAAGAACAGAAGGGAGGAAGAAAAGCAATACCACATTCTTAGCGGAGGCCTCCGCCTCAGCAAAACCACCCTCCACAAAGGGACAGGGACAGGGACACTTTCCTGGGGTCTGTGGATCAGGGCAGCACCCTGCCTGACATTCTGGTGAAGTCACATCGTTGGCTCTGAGAAAGGGCTGGTTTTTTGAAGTTTCTGCTGTCACCCAAAGGGTAGAAAACTAGCGAAGGAGCCCCATTAAGCTGGCTTTGGCCCCCAGCACAGCTGACAGGCTTTGGAGAGTTTCCAGAATTCTGGGGGCCCTGTCAGTATCTGGGTTGGAATTGAGTGGGGAGAGGCTAGGTTGAAGGGATTACAAACCACCCATAAAAACCCCAAAAGCTCTTTAAAAACGGTCCAGACGGTGAAAAGTTGAACAATTTCTGGTATCACAATATAGAAAAAGGTATTCAAAAGGATCGATGATGTCTAGAAGACTCTGTTGGTAGAAACTCCAAATAGAAAATGAGATTACTTTTCTGGTGGTTTAGAATAATCTTGAAAGCTTGAAGTCTGGCTATTGCAGTTTAGCTTCTTTATCATTTCTCTTGGGTGGGAGGCAGGCAGGGAGTTGGGGGTAAATGGTTCCTAGAGAAAAGCAAAGCAAAGGTGATAAACCTGAAAAGAAAAGACTCACCCAGTCCCATCACCAAATTCTTGTGGCCACAAGTATAAGTGAGGCCTGAGCGGTCCTGACTGGTGACCGATGGCATCTTCAAGTCATTTGTAAACTACTTTTAGGCATGAATTTATCTGATCTGGATCCCTGTCCCCCAAAAAGCAGCCACCATGCTTCCAACCCTCTAGTCTGGTCTGAGAACTTCAGCCATTTCTTCCCTGTGCCCCAACCCCTCCATTTTCAGACAGCCTGGTCCTGCTTTTCTTGGTTCTGTCCTCCTCCTCTGGCCCTCCTCCGTGACAGCAGAGGGCAGAACAGCAGAGAAGAACGGGAAGGAAGGAGGTTGCATGAAGATGCGCGGGGGTTTTGTATTCATGTCTGGGGTATCTCCTTCACCCTGGCACTGCTGGCCCACTAAGGAAGGGCAGGAGGACACAGATGCGTTAGCTGGAGCCAACTGCTTAATAACCTCCAATATTGTCCTCATCAGTGTCTCCTCTGCCTTCACTGTACTCTGCTCCAGGGCGGACACCCTTGGGGGGATGGCTCCCAGAGTGACCAGCGTACCCATCCAGGGCTCTCTGAGGCTGTGAGAGTGAACATCCTCCACCCTAGTAAGAACAGTCCCCACCTGAGCTCATTCCTCAGAGATTTCGGTCTCCTGATGGACGACCACCTTGGTCACTGACATGTCTGGATGCTGCTCCTTTGCCTCCTTGATGGCTTGTACGAGGACCTGAGAAAGACAGGAAGGACACCCATCAGGCAGACAGCAAGGATCGTAGGACAGCACTTCTCTGGCGAATTCAATCCTGTCTGTAGTACTAGGGCAGCATTAGGCTAAGACAAGCTGACAATGACCTTAACCACTCTCTCCTGTACAAGGAAGCTCCTGAACTAAACACACAGACACAGGGAAGGTTAGCTGTCTTCACCCAGTCAGAGAGGGACTTCAGGCGTGATGGCTCCACCTGCTTGGTGGGTCTGGGAGTGCCCACTTGGGAGTGAGACTAAAGGACAAAGCAAAATCTGTGTTCAACAGAAGATAACTGGGAAGTTCAGAGTAGGAGAGGGAAATAAACAAGCATGCTAGGAAAAGGAAGAGAGGTCTTTGGCTAAAGTAGAGAGAAGAAAGGAAGAGTGGGAAGGCCTATGGTCATGCCCTAGCCTAACCACATTGCTTATTATTATATGAGTATAATTAATCTCCACAGTGACCCAAAGAATGAGGGTCAAACCATTATTTCCCTTTTATAGCCGGGGGAACTGAGGTCCAGTGGTTAAGGTGGTTAATGTTTCACAGCTGGTAAGTCATGAAACAGAAGTTTTACCTTAAGTCCCTCAACCTTTCCTCTTTACCATATTGCCTTTTAGATTCTGGGGAGGAAGGACCCTGTTTTAGCATCTGAAGGGGTTTTGATCATTTTTTGCAAAGCTAGAGGGAGCAGAGGGGGAAAAAGAGCAGTGAAGCCTTTATTCTCCTAGGGCTGCAAGTCTCTGAGCCTGGAGCTCAGAGCAGCCCAGGTGCCGCAGGCTTCGAAAGGCTGGTGGTACAGTGATTCTCTTGACTCCGTGAAAGCCACTCTTGGAGCTCCCACCTCTACGGGCTCATCCTCCCTGATCTCTTTTGCCCAACTCCTCCGCTCATGCTTCAGGGCCCAGCCCAAGCTCTCTCTGGTTGCTCCGGCATTCACCTATCTATGAAAGCCTGCACCACACAACTTCCCCTGAATAGTCCTTCCCTCCCCCTCCAGAGAGCATATTACCTTATCCTTTCAGGTAGCCCTCAGTACCTAGGAGAACTGAGGGACCCTGGAGCATCTCTTTGTCACAACAACCCTGAAAGAAACCTGTGATTACCTTTATTCTATAGACAGTGAGACTACATCTCAGAGAAATAAACTCACTTGCTCAAGGGCATATAACCAGTGAGTTATGGAGTCAGGATTCAACTCAGGACAGTCCTACCCCAAACCCTACACCTTCCCAGCCTGTTGCTCTTGGGCCCAGGTCAGACCAGGCAGGGAGGTGAGTGCAGGCTGGCGATGCAGCAGGTGCCCCTGGGCTGGGGCCAGCAGGCTGCAAGGCCTCTCACCTGGGTTGAGCAGCCTTGTTGCTGGGACTGTGAGCGGGCATTCTTGGCTGTAAGTCTCAACCCTGCTACCAAGGGAACTGCCAGCATTGCAGCTCAGGCTTTATTTTCCTTTTCTTTATTTTTCATAAGGGCACTCAGCATATCAGAGGAAAGGCCACAGAATCATTGCTGCAGAGCTCCTGATAATGATTCCGGAAGCATTTGCATGTGGTGTCTTCCACCCCTCCCCCTATCCCCGCAGCTCTACTGCCCTAACCTCTCTGGCAACGAATTGGGAACATTAATCCTGACCTTATTATTTGCTAATTGCTTGTAGCACACAATTAGCACCTAATTACCATGAAAACATAGAATTCAGCTCTCAGAAGGGCCCAGAAATTATCTAGATCAATGTAATGTTTTAGAAGAGGAAAAAAAAAATCAGAGGCAAAGTGATTTGCCTACGGTCAAACAGTAAGTCAGGTCCTGGCTGGTGGTGCAGTGGATAAAGCCTCAGCCTGCAAACCCAAAGGTCACTGGTTCAATTCCCAGCCAGGGCACATAACCAGGTCTCCAGCCAGGTCTGTAGCTGGAGGCAGGTGAAAGGCAACCATACACTGATGTCTCTCTCCCTCTCTGCTTCTCTCCCTTCCCCCTTCCCCTCTCTCTAAAAATAATAAATAAAATCTTAAAAAAACAAAACAAAAGACAGCAAGTTAGTGATAGATAAAGGACAGAAATCATGCCAAGTCTGTGTCCTACTAGTTATCTCCTCAGCTAAGACAGTCCTGAGGGTAGAGGTTATAACCTTTCTTTGTTTTGATATCATTTGTTGTCTCCAGCACAGGTTTAAGTACCCAATACAATGTATTGGGTAATACATTGTATTGGGTACCTATACTTGTACCTACTTGTGCCACATGCTGGACATCTGTATCTCACTTGATTCTCACAACCTTAAGAGGAAGATGCTAAAACGCCTATCATATGGATGAGAAAGTGGAAGCCTGGGGAGTTAAGTGCTAGAATTGGTAAGACCTAGGATTTGAACTCAGGTGACTTCTATTACACTTCCTTGCTTCCCCGGTCTGTGTCCCCATTTCATAGGCCCTAGTGATCTGATTCTCTTTGTCCATTTTTTTTTTTTTAAGATTTTATTTATTTTAGAAAGAGAGGAAGGAAGGAAGAGACAGAAAGACTGACGTGTGAGTGAAACATCAACTAGTTGTTTCTTGCACAGGCCCCAGCTGGGGACGGGGCGTAACCCAGGTACGTGCCCTGACTAGGAATCGAACTGGCCACCTTTCGCTTTGCCGGAGAACACTCAACCAACTGAGTTGTGCTGGTCAGGGCTAGAGTAGCCAAGGGGGCTCTTTGGAGGTGAAGCTGGTGGAGGTATCATATCCATCCATCAATCTTCCTGCCCAGGGACCCCTCCCGTTCCCACAGTCTCCACCACATTCTCACCTGGTCATGGTCAATATCGGCATCGCCTGAGATCACAATTCTCTTTTCAATCCGGGTCTCTGATATCCCACCTTTTACAGTCTGAAACCAAAGGGAGGTGGTCATTGAGAAAGAAAGAAAAGAAACAGCAAACGATTATTCTGAAAGCTCCACTCTGGATTTTAATCTGCTGCTGGTCCTGGATAGAATAGCTTTCTCATGTAACTTGTCCAAAGTCTTGGCTGGACCTGCTAAATGAACACACTTCTATCCCCTTGGATAGGTAAGAGCCGTAATAAGTTAAACAAAAGTATCATAATTCTCCATCTACTTTTCCCTTTTATTTCCTCCCACAAAAATTCAGTGAGTAAACAAAATAGGTAGGTGTTTTGTTATTCCTTTACCTGTATGTTATATTATTTATTTTCAAAAGGAAAAATCAGAAGACTGACCAAAAGTGTCAGGCAGCTTGAAACTAGGCTCTTTATTTTAAAGTGTTTTCACATTATTGATGCCAAAAGAGCCTCAAATAATCCCCTCAGAGTGGGTAGGTTTCCCAACTTGACACATGAAGAAAACCAAGGTCTAGACATGTTAAGAAACTGGCTTTCAGTGATCTGTGGGGTGATGAGAGAGCTTGGTCAGAAATCTAGATTTCTTACTTATAAGAAAATGCATTTTCCTCTTGTGCTACAGCCAACATGGACTGTCTCTGATTTTCTGGGTGAAGTTTGAATTTTACATATGTTGTCCCTCTTGCCCTCGTAAGTAATACTGTCATAATTCCACTATTTCAGCATCCAAACCATAGTTCCCATAGCCTTGATCCTGGACATGATCCTGATTTTTTTGGCTTAGAAAACATGGTTACATAATAATACCAACACCACTTGCCCTTAACCTGACTTTTTAAATTTACCTCCACAGCCCGATAGGAGACTCACTAACCAGAGAGACAGACGATACATAAAGAGAACAACCACACGTGACTTTATGAGACTACTAAGTAGGCAGGGATACTCTTGGAGTCTCCCTAGGTTTACTCCTGCGATAGCAGCAGGTCCTTTCCCCCTGGGACACTTGGCATAATTTGGCTCCCTAGGGCTGGAGCAGAAAACTCTTGTCTATGGATCAGAGGCCTTTGTGCAGAGGGGCAGCATGAGTGACATGCCACTAGATTCCCGAAGAACCTCCTGGCTGATGTGTTACCTTGGTAATCTGAGTTGTGGTGGTGCTGCTGGTGGTTTCAGATGTGATGGTCTGAGCTGTCAGCAAGACTCCTGGGTCCAAGTCCCCGTTGTTGTCATCAGTCTACAGAAGGGAAGGAAACAACCGTCATCATGCCTTGCAGGAGGCTTTGTGGGCAGATGTTGCAGGTCGCAGTTTTGCTCTTCAGTTGTACATTCTAAATCTAAAACCTAATTCCTTTACAGTGATCTCTTTCCCATTTTAAAACGCATTTTCTTCCTTTTCCTTTTCTTTTTTTTTAGAGAGAGGGGCGTGGCGGGGGGAGAACGAGAGGGTGAGAAACATCAATGTATTGATCCCTTGCATTTTGTATGCTCCCTGACCAGGGACCAAACCCTGGCATGTGCCCTGACCAGAGATCAAATCCAAGACCTTTCAGTTTGCAGGATGACACCCAACCAACTGACCCACTCTGGACAGGGCTACAGTGATCTCTTACTAAATAAAATTAAAACATAAATAAATAAAACCAGCCCTGGCCAGGTGGCTCCGTTAGTTCAGCCAAGGAATCTCAGGCTATCATATCTGAAGATGGAGATGGAAGACTGGAAACGAATGAAGTAGCAAGTGTCCCTTTAAAGCAAAGCGGAAGGAAACAAACATGATATCTCAATGGCATTTCTGACAACAGTTACTGAAACGGATCCTCCTTATTATAGGAGGGGTTTAAAAGTTTTCAAATGCCAAGCCATACAATTAATCTAAATAGAGAGTGAGGGCTACCTCTTGTTTCTCTGGAGTCCACCACATATGACCAAAAGAAACATAGTATGATCAGGCTGAGAAGTGACATGAGCAAAAAGGAAGAGAAATGGTTGGCAGGGGCCAAACTCAGCATGACAAGCAGTTACCAGCAATTATTTGGGCTGTTTGACTCCATTGCTGCCAACCCCATAACCAAGACGGAAAACAAATGAGACTAAGAAGATAGAGGCTGCCTATAGCAATATGCTTTTCCGATGATAATGACCTAAAATACCTGGTCCTGGTATTGCACACTGTTTCAGAGGGCAACCTAGAGAAATGTAATTATCTTCATAAAGAATCCTGAAGCAAAAAATGTGTTACAACTTTGACACGGAGGAGCAGGTCAGGTGGAGGAAGGAGAAAAGTCCCTGCCTGGGTTCCCTCCCAAGTAGGGATCTGGACAAAACAAGGAGAGGGAACATGGTTGTGTCACCTACGTTTTACATACACGGAACCATCAAACCGGGTATCTTATGAGCTAGTTCACTGATACTTTCTTCAGCCTTGACCCACTTTTCTCCCTTAGATACACTTAACTAAGATTTACCGTCTCCTATTATGTCTCGAGCACATGATGCAAGTGTTCTCTCACATTCCTCAGTATCTGAAGTTGGTCCTATTACTATATTCACTGTATATAGTTAAGAAAAATGAGGTCCAGAGAGGTTAAATGATGGGTCATGGTTCTATTTAATAAGTGTTTGAGCTAGAACTTAGGGCAAGAAACTTTTTGAAGTTTGAAGACTGAGGTTTGGGTCTCAAGTCAAATAACTGGGCAAGTTATTTTGACTTCTCTTAGTTTTAGTTTTCCCACTTATAACAGGTAATACTGTATGTGCTCTGTCTCCACCATGGCATTGTTTTGAAGGTCAGAAATGATCACAGAAATGAAAGAACTTTATAAATTGTTATAAGAATATAAATCTGCATGCCAGGAGGGCTAAACCTTTATAAAAAGTTCCTCCTCCACTAAACCTGTGACTCAGTTTTTTTCTACCTTATTCCCAGACACTTTCTCCTCCCTTTCTGTTCCTGAAGAAGACAGTAGACAGAGGAGACACACATCAGGCTTCTTCTCTTTGACTGCCTTACCAATGGTTTCTCAAAATGGTACTGTGGCTTTGACTGTTGTTTATAAAGTTAAACGTCCATTTATCCTGTGACCCAGCAATTCTACTCTTAGGTGTTTACCCAAGGTAAGTAAAAGCATATGTCCATATGCTTATAGCAGCTTTATTCATATTTGCCCCAAACTGGAATCAACTCAAATGTCCATCAACAAATAAAAGGATAAACAAATTGTGGTGTATTTACACAATGGAATACTAGTCAAGAATAAAAAACAGTAAACTATGGATTCATATAACATGGATGAACCTGAAAACATGTTCAGACACAAAAGTGTACTAAATGTACTCTTTTTATATCAAGTCCAAGAACAAGCAAAACTCAGAAACCAGAGCAGTTGCTCATAAGGGGAGGGATTGATGGGAAAAGGCTACAAAGAAAGGAGCGATGGAAATGTTTTGTATCCCAAATGTGTCTTGGTTATACAGGTATATACATTTGTCAAAACCAATCAGATTGAACACTTAAAACCTACCCATTTCACTGGACCTCAATCACACATACACACACACACACACACACACACAGAGTAAAACCCTACGCTGACTCCCCATCTTCTCACACCCAATTCCCAAAGTGTGGGATTATGGAAGAATAACAAAAAGGTTCCTGGGCTCACTTGCAACATAATAAAAACAGAAGTAAAAACACTTATGACAAATAAAATAAATAATAACAACAGCAAAGAATTATCTGGTGATTATTATGCACCAGGTACCTTTTCCTACAGATTATTTATACCATTTTACACTATGCTTTTTCTTTTTTTTTTTAAAGATTTTATTTTATATCATTATTTTCAGAAAGAGGGGAAGGGAGAGAGACATCAATGTATGGTTGCATTTCACCTGCCTCCAGCCACAGACCTGGCTGAGGACCTGGTTTGCCACCTGGTTATGTGCCCTGGTTGGGGAATCGAACCTGCGACCTGTGGGTTCCCAGGCCAGCGCCTTAGCCACGGCCTGCACTGTGCTTTTTTATTTACCAATTTATCGTGCAGATCATTCTCATCAGAAGCTTTTAAAAACTGTTGCATAGAATTACCTTAATGGGACGTAGTCTAATTTATTTAACCTGTTCCCCACTGATGGACACTTAGGTTGTTTCCATGGTAGTGACCACTTAAAGGGCTCCCTCCCATAAGCAAGTAATTTTTTTCTGTATCTTCTGGCTAATTGTGTGCACAATTACAGTAGTTTTCTATTCCCTCCTTTTGAGTCCCTTCACTGCCAAGTCCTATTCACTCATTTCTGTCTCTCCTGATGCCCCAGCTCTTTCTTATTTCTTCAGGCTACACTTCAGTTCTTTACAAGCATCTCCCAGACCTGCTTCAGTCAAATTCCTGTCTCCAGGAATCCCCCTACCTGAACATATTCAGAACACAGCTTTAGGCATTATCTTCTAAAATCATTGCTTTAATTATGCCACTTTATCACCACTATTAAAAAACTTCAAGCGACCTTTCATTATTTTTCAAATTCAAATTCCACACTCTGGAGAGAGAGAAGGGGGCGCATTCTAACATCAACCAAGCACATTACACACATCATTTCCCTTAATCCTCCCCCACATCTTGCAGGGGTACGTAGTATTATCCCATTTTACAGCTGAGGAGCCAGAGGCTTAGAGAGATCAGTGATTTGTTTCAAGTGATCCAGCATAATCCTGCAGGCCTTGGCCAAAACATCACTTCCTCAGAGAGGATTTTCTAACTATTCCAACCCTAGAGTAGCAACCTTTCTTATAATCCCAGATCTTAAATCGTTCTTTTACTTTAATTTCTTTTCTTTTTAAAAATATTTTATTTATTTATACAGATTGGGGAAGGGAGGGAGAAAGAGAGGGAGGAAGCATCAATGTGTGGTTGCCTCTCATGCACCCCCAACTGGGGACCTGGCCTGAAACCCAGGCACGTGCTCTGGCTGAGAATCGAACTTGTGACCCTTTGGTTAGCAGGCTGGTGTGTTCAATCCACTGAACCATGCCAGCCAGGGCACTTTAATTTCTTTATTGCACTTATCACTGCCCAACATTTAAATACTTATTTATGTATTTTATTGCCTGTCTCTCATGATTTAATGTAAGTTCCAGAGGGTAGGGCCCATGTTTACCTTGTACACCTCTTTGGTCTAATAAATAAATGCTCAAAAGATATTTATTGTAGGAAGAATTAACAGTTCAGTTTATAGCGAGATAAGTTTTTCTTGCTGTTGGCTTATGTGAGTTAAAAAGAAAAAAAGGAAAGAAAAATGATTCAACGTAACCAACTGTAGATCATTCAAATTGCCAATAATGAAGAAGAAATTTTATTAAAAGTAAGAAGTAGCCTGGGTGGTGTGGCTCAGTGGACAGAGTACCGGCCAGTGAACCCAAGGGTCACTGGTTCAATTCCCAGTCAGGGCACATGCCTGGGTTGCCAACCAGGTTCCCAGTTTGGGCACAAGAGGCAACCATATATTGATGTTTCCCTCTCTCCCTCCCTTCCCAGACTTCTAAAAATAGATAAATAAAAAAGTAGGAAGTAAACAAAAATTTAAATATAGAAAATCTTATGTGATATTAAATTAAATTTAATTGTACTAAACTGATTATAAATTATTATAGCTATTATTTATGCTTTCAGACATGGTGCTCAAGTCAATTCCATGCTGTACCATGTCTTATGTAGTCTTTTTCAAATAAAGATTTTATTTATTTTTAGAGACAAGGGAAGGGAGGGAGAAAGAGAGGGAGAGACACAGCAAGTGGTTGCCTCTCACATGTGCCCCAGCTCGGGGGGGACCAGACCCCACAACTCAGGCATGTGTCCTGACCAGTAATCAAACCAATCACCTATTACTTTGCAGGATGATGCCCAACCAACTGGGCCACATTGACCAGCGAGGTGTCTTATATAATCTTCATAACAAAATCATGAGGTAGATACAGGTTCTAACTTCATGTGAGTGGAGTTAGGGGGTGGGGTAGGGCATCAAGGCTCAAAGATATTCAATTACTTGCATGAGTTAACACATGGAGAGGCCAGGACCTGAACTCAGGTTTGTTTGACCCAAAGCCCATGTTCTTAACCATTACACTAGACTCTGTCTTCCCTAAGTGAATTGGGTGGACATAAGAAATCAGATCCAAGACAATTTCAATGGTAATAAATTACTTTGGGGCAGTCTTAGATCAGTGATCTCTTCTAAAAAGAACAGCCCCAGAAAAGCCTACCATTGATTGAAGCAAATAATTAGAAACCCTGTGAAGAAAGGTTATTTGTTGTATTTATTCCAGTCTTTGATTCTGAAACATTAAACTGTGTCCTACCTGAGCAGCCTCATAGGTGATGGTCTTGGTCTCAGTGTGGACAATAGGGACATCTTTGGTTGGGATTTCACTTTTCACCGCATTGGCAGAATCTGAGATGGTGACGGTCTGAGTCTTCACCAGAGGAGGCTGTGAAGCAGTACAGAAACAGTTACCAGAACCTTCTGAAGGCTGTGGAGAGTGAATCTTCTGACATTGACCTGATCAAAGTGGTAGCTCTAATCGAGCAAAGGGTTGGCTCAATCTCTGCCCAAGACTTGGACACTGCTCCAAAGTAGCTCTGACAAGGTGTCAAATCTTGAGAGATATTAAAGAACAGCATTACTGTAATCACTTTCATATGCTTAATGGAAAGCTATAAGAGCAGACAATTATGATCAGGTTGACCTTCAGAATTTGAATATAAAACCATTTGCCAAATAGCAAGGGTTTTTTTGTTTGTCCTTCTGACTGCACCATTAAGAAAATCAGCCATATTTACTCCACTAAGTTCAAGCAGCAGTGGCATTGAAAGGCATGACCCTGGAAGTCATTATCTTTTTTCAAATCAATGTCAGACATTCATTTTGGAGTGATTAACAACAAACAGTATTTGGAAAACTGGAAAAAAAAAATCAGTTCTACCACCACCTGGCGATTAATCTCAGAAGTTCAGAAGAATGAATATTAGTGGAATATCAAAGGCTTCTTATCCAGCAGTTCACCTTCCCCAAGACTATAAACCACCCTCAAACTACCAATTGATCGTGACAAAGTTAAGTGGCCATCCACCTCAGCACAGGAGATTAGTGTCCACAATCACAGAAGCCCCAGTGAGTGGGGTTGGTGGGAGTGGTGAGCTGTACTGTGTGGTTGTAATACATAATTTGGGGGGGGAGGGGGGCTGAAATCTCATAATAAAATAAAATCAGTTACCCTTCTAATGAAGAGTATTTTAATTTTTTGAGCCCAGTCTCAGAATACTGTAGGCTCCTCATCATATAGGTCTCAGAAATTCACTTCTTGACATGACCCATACTTGAGCAAGGAAGAGAAACACACACCAGCCTCATAAGGGTGAATAGCTGGAGTTTACCCCCAAGAGTCTTGTTAAGTCATCAGGGGAGAAAGCATTTCGAAGCCCTGGAGTTGATTCCTCTGACTAAATTTCTTTCTAGCAATCAAGGGCTTCACTTTCACTCTGTGACTTGGAACAAAGCAGAGAGGCTACCATCTTCACCACCACTGCCACCTCCTCCACAGGACAGATTCTGGCCCTCTCCCAGCGTGAGGCATTAGACCTGCATCACTGAATCAGTTACTACCTGGAAACTTCGAATGAGGGTGGGGAACTGGTTACCCACACAAGAGTCAAGAAAGGATCCATTTTGCTTTCCAAGTGGCTCTCTTGGTGTAACAAGTTCTTCACTACTCTCTGCCTCTTTTTCACCAGGTTGCAGCTGAGAGGAAGCTGGTGATACTGAGAACTTTAAGGCACTGGCCTGCTCCTCCACTCCTATACATTCCCCACTTGGGCCTCTTGGCATTTCCTTAATAGCAAGGTGGCCAGCTTCCCCCTGCTCCTTCTCTTCTGTCTCCTTGCTGCTTATGGAGAGGGAGCCAAAGTCAAAGCTTTGTGGAGACTCCGACGGAGTGGTCATTTGGCTCTTACTAGGGATAACTGAATGCTTGGGGCCCTCCCATTCAGATTCAGGGTTGACAGGTGGCCCCTTTGTCACGGCAGCCGCCTCCTCTGTGCGAATGCCATTTATATTCTACAAATAAATGAACACATACAAAAAGCAAGAAGATTAGAATAAGTGGGGAACATAGTGACCTCTGAGAATCAACAATGACTTTTAAGAGGCCTCAAGAATATTAATACAAATCTAAACCCATAATCTTAACTCCTGAAGTAGTCAAAAGAAGAATTAAGTAAGCAGTTTAAGCAAGTTCCAACTTCATTTTGGTAATGTTTCTAGAACTCTGTTAATCTGAGAAGTAATTTCGATGTCCCTTGTCCAGGACAAGCACTTTGTACTACTATCTTGCCTGTATAACATACTCTTCATACGCAAAGGAGTTACTTTGCCGTTCCTAAATGCTCAACTTATTCCTATACATGGGCACAAGGCAGTTTATGTGAGTCACTCAAAACTTTCCTGAGAAGCCTGATAGGGTTGAAAAACGTTTCATGTCTCCAAGACATGTGTATCATCATACTGGGACCTAATGCAAAAGCTAAAATCTTTGGTTGGTAGGGATACAGACTTTGAGTTTATCCAGCACAGACTTAATCTAGTCATTGCCATGGAATGAAATGTAATGTCAAAAGTAGTGAAACAGTTCTTTGTAAATAGAGTAAAAGTGACCCAGCAGCTGAGGTCATTTCTTCACAGACGAGTGACTAACATCTCCAACCCCTGAGGGAAATGAATCCTGGAAACACAGAATTCCCTCTTTGGCTAAATGCCTCACATCGCAAGAAAAACATCTAAAATAGGTACTTTCAAGAGAATGTGGATGAGAAGGAAATTTTACGGTAGATGAACCTATTCCTCAATTTTAAAGTAAGGTGCTGAAGGTGGAAGAAGAGAAGGAATTTACACCAGTAGGAAAAGGGTGAGGCATTTGAAAAAATAACCCAACAGAAGCCAAATGTAATGAAAAGTTACAAATGCAAGTGTTCACCAGAAAGCTGTAAATATGCCACTTAGGCCTGAAACTTTGGTGAGGTCAAATTGCATACTACACACCACACAGGAACTTAACAGACAGGGGCTCTTTAAAACAGCTGTTCGTGAAGTAAATGACACAGGCTTGGATCAGCTTACACGTTTTAGTCCTCAAATCATGTTATGTGTATTATATTTAAAATGTCACCACTGCTCCCTTACTTGTAAATCAGCCTACATTGTGATGAATAAAAATAGCCCTCTATTAGGGCAAGAAAAGATGCAGCACTCTCAGAACTTGAGGTCAATTTTTCTTCTAAGCTATCTTGAAACAGTCAAGAGCATCACATTAGGCAAGTCTTTCATTGACTGATTAGAAACAGTACTTCTCCTGGCTGGTGGCACAGTGGATAAGGTGCCGGCCTGTGAACCCAAGGGTCGCTAGTTTGATTCCCAGCCAGGGCACATAACCAGGTTGCAAGCCAGGTCTCCAGCCAGCTCTGTGGCTGCAGGCAGGTGAAAGGCAACCATACATAAATGTTTCTCTCTCTGCCTTTCTCCCTTCCCCTCTCTATAAAAATAATAAATAAAATATATTTTTTTAAAAACAAAAAAACAGTACTTAGGACACAAAAACTGGAATTGTGAAACGAATAAGAACTGTCTGTCTGCAGATCTATCAGAGATAATAAAATATTCTTGCTAATAATATTTAAGTATGAATTTCCTCATACTTAAAATGAGAATAATACTTGGTTTGATTCATAGATTCCAAAGATCAAATACAATAATCTATAAGAAAGCATTCTGCAAATTCTAAAGTACCATGTAGGTTCACTTAATTCAATCAACATTGTCTGACCACCTATATTATGCTACGGCCTGGGGACACTAGAATGAACTTGTACTTTCTAGGGCACTTCTCTCACTACTTCTTTTGGGTCAGACGAGCTGCTGTAGAGATACCCAAAAATAGCTGAACTGGCAATAAACAAATAGGCTTTCTCCAATTGCTATACGCTAACTCTGTGAATAGCATATCCAAACCTACTCGCACATAGAGGAATTTCATGGCTTTTATATATATAGAAGGCTGATGAATAATCAGGAAAATACTTCAGATAATCAATCAAGTAAGAGACAATTTTGTACTCGTCTACTCAAGTGATAAACGGTGGCCTGTCATCAAGAAGCCATTTGTGAATTAAACATTGTTTAGGCCAGCACCACTTGGCCTAAAATTGCCTACCTCTGAGTAAAATTAGACAGGTCAATCCTTCTTTTCAAAGCATGTACAGAGGAGACCCTGGGTAAAAGCTGTAGCCACTGTGACATCAATTCAACAAATATTTACTGATCACCTCAAATGTGTTCGCCATTGGACATAAAGGGAAACTGGTAACGGTGGGTTCAATGGCCACTTGTAGCTCTCTCACCTACGGTCAAACCAACCTCTCCAGTTGGCTCTTCTGCCCATAGTTCTTGGACAACAGAGCCAACTACTTACTGGACATCCTCCCAGGTATATGGAATGCAATATGCCCAAATTAAACTCATTTCTGCTGCTACCTGGACCCGTCGCCCCAACCTCCTCCATCACTTCTGTAACTTTGGTAAATGGCACCATCATTCACCCAGTCTTCTGTGCCAGAATCCTGAGAATCATCAATGCCTTCTTTACACTCACCCATAGGCTACATAACTATTCCACTTTAATATCTGCTTTACATATCTGCTTGTTTCTATGCCACATTTACTATCTTCATTCTCACAATGCCTCACCCAGTTTATGACTCATGCATTAAAACATGACTCCTACCCCTACGCTGGCTGGTGTGGCTCAGTGGGTTAAGCATCAGCAAATATTCGCTGAAAGGTCACTGGTTGGATTCCCGGTCAGGGCACATGTCTGGGTTGCAGGCCAGGTCCCCAGCTGGAGCTACGTGAGAGGCAAACGATTGATGTTTTGCTCTCACCTTGAGTTTCCTTCCCTCTTTCCCCTGCTTCCCCTCTCTCTAAAAATAAATAGAAATCTTTAAAACAAATGTGACTCCTATCTCTCTCTCCAATTTCACCCTGCTACATACACCTCCATACATATCCTTCTTTCCATTAATTCAAAACTAGTTACTGGTTTGGCTCAGTGGATTGGTGCTGAACTGCAAACCCAAAGGTTGCAGGTTTGATTCCCCAGCCAGGGCACATAACCAGGTTGCAAGCCAGGTCTCCAGTCAGGTCCGCAGCTGGAGGCAGGTGAAAGGCAACCATACATTGATGTTTCTCTCTCTTTCTTCTTCCCTTCCTGCTCTTCTCTTTGAAAATAATTAATAAAATCTTAAAAAAAAAAAAAAATAGTTGCAGTTCCTAGAACAGAGCAAGCTTTCTCTTGCCTCTGTGCCTTTATAAATATTTTCAATATTGTTCTTTTTGCCTGGAAGTCCATATGCAGTTCAGGGGTCCGTTCTTGTGAAGTTTTCCCTAGCTTCCCAAATAATTTTTAGATACAATTCCTCTTGTTCCCACTGCGCCCTATTGTTACTGATTTAGTCACCAGCCTTTTCCATTAAACTAAGAACTCCTTGGGGGATAAGCACTTACAATGTTACTATGTACTCTCTTGTACAGTTTTGACATAATAGATGTTTAGTAAAAACTTGTTGAAAGTTATCCTCTGTTCAGGTGTATTGAGAACTTCTGCTTTGCTGTATACCAGTCAAAAATGGAAAAGGGTGTTTAGAAAGAACATGAGAAGTGGCTCACTTGACCAGACCCGTTGTCTGGTCCAGCATGTCATCTCCTACATCAGCACACCGGGAGGAAAACAAACATTATTACATGTTCACCGTGCATCAGGTACGGCGCTAGCCAGCACATTTCCTCATGAAAATTTTCACCTCCCTATAAAGTAAATCACTATCTTCATTTTATAGATGAAGAAATGAAGAAGTTAAGCAATTAGAACTAGTAAGTGATGGAGCTAGGATTTAAACTCAAGTCAGACTTTGGTTCTAAAGCCCATTTTCCTTGGCAAGAGAAAGTATTGATATTTTAAGTAGGACCAAAGGACATGTCCGCCAAACCTGACTATACTTTTGAGAAGTACAAAGACTGTCCAAAGTCTTCTTTAGCAAAGTCTGATTTTAGTGGCCAACACTACTTTTTTATATTATAAGGAGAAGGCCTGAAAGCCAGAAGAAAACATTGAGGTAAAAAGAAATCTCTATGACATAAGACACTCAAATTATGGAATACAACATCAGTGAGGAATTTTAACTGACAAATTGTGTCTCTGGCTATGACCATCAACAAGGACCATTGGATTATGTAAGACTTGGCAGATGCATGCACCAAATTGGCCTGAAAACTTTAAAGGAAACTCCTTAGGGATATGAATAAATATATGACTGCATCTGAATCATCCACAGTGATAAACAAAGTTGTGACTTAATGTGATTCAATGGTGTTAATTCAGATGTTGCTTCTCTGGACTGATGGGGGATCTGTAAGAAAGATACTACTATAAGAAAAGACCAGCTGCTTCTATAAAGTACTGTAAGTCCTTCTAGTTGGTTTCAAGAATATGAGCAGGAAAAATGTTAGGCATTTAATTGAGCAAGAACACAATCTGAAAAATCTCAATTTTACTTAAAAAGTCAATGGTTCCTGCTACATACAAATATTTTAGTATTTCCTTTGGGCTGAGGGAGGGGAGAAACAAGATAATTTTTTCTAAATTTTTCACTTGAAAACTACTTATTCAAAGGGATTATGTCCAGGATTATCCAACTCTGTGTATATATGTGCTTTCGAGAGTTACAAATTAATTCTCCCTTGCCTTTGAGATTTCAGATACCATCAAGAGCAGGATATGGATGTTTTACAAGTACTTTGCTGCCATTTCACTAAATGCAACCCAAAGTATTTTCCTTTGCAGGTTATTTTTGAAGTAAAAGGTTTATATATTTAGAGAGACTGTCACAAAAACCACAGTTATGCTCTGGCCTATGGCTCAGTTGGTTGGCACATCACCCCAGACACCAGAAAGTTGTGGATTTGATCCCTGGTCAGGGTGCATACATGAGGCAACTGATGGATGTTTCTCTCTCACATCACTGTTTCTCCCTCTTCTTTCTCTTTCCCTTCCTCATTCTCTAAAATCACAATAAAAAGAAATCCTGAAAATATTTCTAGAATTTTTGCTACATAAGAAAGAGCCATATAATTTTTTTTCCTGGAAGGCTTATGTAGTAATTTCTGCCCCACCCATCTGATCACTTGTTCCTGCTTAGGGAAAACCAGCTTTACCTCTGGACAACAACAGAAAAGAAATCCTTTCTCTTTTAAAAGGAAGAAAGTCCTGACCAGTGTGGCTCAGTTAGCTGGGCATTATCCCACAAAGTGAAGGGATTCCGGGTCAGCGCACACGCCTGGGTTTTGATTCTTTCTGTGCCTGGTCAGAGCCAATTGATGCTTCTCTGGCTTCCTTTCTCCCTCCCTCACCCTCTCTCTAAAAATAAATAAATAAAATGTTTTGGGTTCTTTAAAATGGAAGATAAGAACCTGCTATTGCCTCATTTTTATCTTTCTCTATATTAAAATCTTGGGCAGGCAGATAAGGACCAAGCTAACAAGAGCAGTGTCCCAGCCAGCATTGCTATGTGACTGCAGGGAGGTACTTTCATCTCAGGACCACGACTCAGTGTTGGAAAACGGAAAAAGACAAAAACGCTAAACTTCAAAGACCAAACCCTCCTCTTGATAATGTACTGTTTTATTCTTTATCTGTTTAAAAATACTTTTTTTATGTGTATAATTATACACATAAAAAAGACCTTAAGGTATACTAAAATATCACTAGTGGTAGGATTGCAAATTGTAAAATTTCTTTCTCTATACTTCCTAACCTTCCTAAAATAAATACACATTAATTTTTAAATAAAAATGTTATTAAATTATGTTCTTACGTAAGCATCTGGTAGACAATCCACAAATATATCATGTTTAATATTTTGCTTTAGAAAAGGTAAGAATATTCTCAGGAGTATGAATAAAAATATGGTTGTAACTATAATTTAGTTTGTAAGTAAATTTTCTTATTGGATACCTCCCCCTGCAATAGTGAAGATACTCAAAGAAAATTATCACTCCTTTGGTAAAGTCATGATTGCAACTAAGAATATAAAATACTAGCCTTGGCTGGTGTGGCTCAATGGATTGAACACTGGGCTATGAACCAAAGGGTCTCCAGTTTGATTCCCAGTCAGGGCACATGTTTGGGTTGCGGGCCAGGTCCCTGTTTAGGGGCGAGGAATAGACAACCACACATTGATGTTTCTTTTCCTTTCTCCCTCCCTTACCATCTTTCTAAAAATAAATAAAATCTTTTTATTTTATTATTTAAAAAAGATTCCACTTATTATTTTCAGAGAGAGGGGGAGGGAGAGAGGCAGAGAGGGAGAGAGACATCAATGTATGGCTGCCTTTCACCTGCCTGCAGCCACAGAGCTGGCTGGAGACCTGGCCTGCAACCTGGTTATGTGCCCTGGCTGGGAATAGAAACAGTGACCTTGGGGTTAGCAGGCTGGTGCCTTATCTACTGTGACACCAGCCAGGGCAAAAGTCTTTTTAAAAAGTATAACTTTCTTCTTAAAAAAAATATAAAATATTAAAGATCAAAGTACCCCCAAACTTGATCTGAATAACTCTAATTAGTGATACAAATCAACACTATTGTACTTCACATCAGAATGATTTATGCTTATATTTCTCTCTCTCTTCTCCTTCTGGTTGAGTGCCCTCCACCTCAGGCTGGGATCCTTGGTTTTATTAAAATCAAATAGGAAACATCAGAATGAATTGACCAAATTCAAGACAGTTGTTTAATTACCATCTTGGAAGAGAAAACATTTAGGTGATTTTTGAGATAATGAAAGAAGGAAGTGATCCAGTCTCTAGGGTACTTGGATTTAGTTGAATGAAGATACTGACAAAGATATATACAGATGGCAGTTAAATATATTTACATAATAAACTCAGGGCCATGTGGTGGTTGTGGCAATTGTGGGAACTTGGGAAAAGGCCAACTTTGATCAGATCTGGTTTCTATGCTTAATTACAATCTTGTTTTTATTTTATTTTATTTTTGGGGGTGCATTCTGTTATAATGGTACACTAGGCACTGAAATAAACAAGTCAGCGATGTTATTGAGTCTACCACAAGCAAAATTAGACAGTTAAGAGAAAAATTTTGAAAGAAAGAAAACACAGTCGTGTCAATTATAGAGCTAACTTCTAAAGAGATCCTTGCAATCACTATGTGTTTAAGTTTTCAAAAAATGCTTTCCCTCACATTCCATTTAAAGCTTTCAAAGATCTGTAGAATACCTGTAAAAATTTTATCTGCATATATATGCATGTTAAACATACAGTATAAACAAGTTAGTAAATATGGGTTTTCTTGCTGAAGCTATAAAAATTTTATTTAAAAAAATGTTTATAATTGATTTGAAAGAGAAACATTGATTTTGTTGTTTCACTATTTATGATTCACTGGTTGATTATATTTTTTAAATCCTCACCTGAGCATAAGTTCATTGATTTTAGAGAGAAAGGAAGAGAGAGGGAAACATCAATTAGTTGCCTTATGTATGCACCCTAAGAAGTGAACCCACAATCTTTTGCTGTATGGGAGGATGCTCCAATCAACCTAGCCACCCAGCCAGGGGCCGCTGATTCTTGAGAGCTTGTCTGGAGGTTCTAACAGGGGAGCACAGCTACTCGTATACCCTTGACCAAAGACGGGTCCTCTCCTCTAGTTGGGAAGGTTGTCCTCTTTGATCTAGTGCACAGCTTCGGCGGGGATACACATGGATCAGTGAGGGAGGAAGGAGACACCCCCCTAGCCAGCCAGATCAACCGAATCAACCCTGGAGATCAATGGGGTGACAGATGTCACAGCCAGATCGCCCTCATCGCCTGGTTCTTGCATATGCTTTGACTGGGGATCAAACCCTCAACCTTGGCACATAAGGGACAATGCTCTAACCAACTCAGCTATCCAGCCAGGGCCAATACAAGACAAAGTTTAAGGGAGGGCTATTAACATACTAAAGAAACGCTTTATTTGATCGAATTGACTAAACTGAGCAGTAGGAAACAGCAATAATAATTGCAAAAAAGAACTTTCATGGCCTGATCAGACCAAAAACACAAATTCTTTTACTAAATCGCATAAATACCCTGACCTACTTCATTGTACCAATACCACCTTTAAGAGTCTCAAACCTGGGGAGCAAAAAGGAGATGGATGTAATACAACAACAATAAAATTTAAAAAAATAATAAAAAATAAAAAAGTCTCAAACCTTCTATTCCAATCAATGAGTTTCACATTTACATAAATACATTTATTTATTCATTTACATACATATATTTAGGGACTCAAGTAGAGAATGTCAAAAATACTTTCTTTGGTGAAGAACAAATAATTATAAAAATTACCAAATGTCACTTGGTTTGATGACAGTATTTTTGTTTTTTTTGGATACCAACTTAATTTTCTTCTGACCTTGTGCTTAAGGCGTTGTTTAATTAATAGGAATTTAAATATTGATTCAAATAGCCCCAATAAATATGCAAAGGAAACTACTATTTTCTTTTTAAAAGTTCAATTCTTTTTAGTGAATGATTTTAATACTGCAACCAGATTATCTTCACAGCCAAACAAAAGCCCTGAAACCTTCTGTCTCAATAACAGGTAAGACCTCATTTCTGATTCTCATCTTCCGGTTCCTACAGACTGAAAGAGATCCTATTTCAAGTTCTGGGAGATTCTGTATGACTTAATCTGGTCAGATAAAAGGAGTCTAGCATTAAAAATATCAATTCATTAGTGGCTTCCAGATCTTAGAGAACAATCTTGAATACCTAGTTTTATAAATCATTGGGGCTTTACAAATTCCAACCTTTTCCTTAATTCACTCTCTGTAACTTCCACCAAGTTTTCATTTGGGGACTAAATGACTTTGGAGACAGCTGTGGAGTAATTAGAGAATGTCACTGGGCTGAAACATCAAAGACTCAGGGTCTAACTCCACTTCTCTCACTTAAAAGCTGCTTTTTCTTTTAAATCCTCACCCAAGGACATACTTACTGATTTTGGAGAGAGTGAAAGGGAGGGGGAAAGAAGGAGAGAAGCATCTATGTGAGACACATCAATCAGTTACTTCTCTTATACATGTCCCCCACA
The DNA here is from genome assembly GCA_004026585.1 of Noctilio leporinus. NCBI lineage: Eukaryota > Metazoa > Chordata > Mammalia > Chiroptera > Noctilionidae > Noctilio > Noctilio leporinus. The sequence goes on from PVIW01002058.1 coordinate 234,988, forward strand.
GGGACTGAACCAGAACCTAGGTGTGTGTTATGTGTGACTTTTCAGTTCACAGGACAACGCTCTGACCAACTGAGCCACGTTGGCCAGGGTAAAAGCTGCTTTTTTCTGGGCCAGGTCTCTGTACTTCTCTGAAACTTAATTTTATTATATAAAGAAAGGTCATCCCTGAGAAGGCTATTGTGAGGGGTTAATTGTGTAGAGTGCTCAAAATTAAGTGCGAAGCAAATACTAAGTATTATTTGCCTTTGTACTGTGTATTTTTTGTGCTATATTTCTTAAAATATTATTTTTTGCAACAAAACATGAACCAGAGCAATTAAGATATATAGTTCCTACATGGAAGTGTTTCTTAAGCACAGGAAGTGGTCCAAATCTATTGCTTTAGCTAAAGCTGGACTTCCTTTCCACTTAGCAACTTCTTGACCAGGTTCTCATCCTATTTTGTTTTATTTATTGATTTTTAAAAAACAAAGAAACATTTGTTAAGTACTTGCATAGTTTCAATTCAATCGCAACATGGCCGCTACCAAATCCTGACTAGACGGGGGAACAAGCTCAGAGGCATCATTTCTCCAAAAATCTATTGAGCAAAACTATGGCTTTCTCGGCATTACACATTCAGGTCCAGAGGTAGCGCCTTCATGAAGCCAATCCCGGTTGTCTACTTCCTGGGCCTTCAGGCGGTATTAAGTAAGGTACCTTCCATTTCCCCAACCTTGAGTACATTCTCATCATATTTTAGAGAACATCACCGGGCAGAATTTTGAAGAAAGTAATAGGTACACTATGAGGATATTTAATAAGTAGTCCTGAGCTAAAATCCTTATGAAGAATATTAGGTAGGCCATTTTTAATGGTTTTGAGATATATGCTATCTGTTAAGAAAGAAAATAGGGAGAACATTTTTGATTAGTCACAAACTTTACAATAAAGCTTAATAGATTTATTGTTTCTATGTTACTACCCACATATTTTGTTTCCTGAAATTTACTGACTTTTGCAAAAGAGAGCCTGACATTTAGCATACTGCTTCTATAGTCACTCATGCAATGGAACCGAGAATCCACCACATCTATTCAACTACCACTGGTTTTCACATTCTTTTCATTCTATCTTGCCATTCTAGCAAGTAAACAGTCAGGACTGGCTTAATAACACCTCCATCATTTTAGCAATGCCTGTGTGGCCTGTTGAAATGCAAATACCTCAGAAAAAAAAAAAAAAAGGCGGGGGAAATTCATTAGACTTCTTAATAAGATTTGTATAAACTTTAAAAATAGGTTTTGATAAGAAAAAAGGGAGTAAGCAGAAGGTGAGGTGGGATCGAAGGGGAGGGGTGTGCACAGACACAGACACCCACAGAGCACATTACCCTTCTTTTGCAAACCCAGTAAGAAATGCTTTGCGGGGCAAATGCCCACAGAGCCAGCAGGAAGCGAGGTTATCTTAGCACAGAAGAGAGATACACCTGCAGAAGAGTCCAGCTCCTGGTTCTTAACTAAAGTAAACGATAAACGTTACAGTCACTTAAGTGATCAACAATGTATTTAAATAATACCCCCAAATGGTCTGCAACATGCAAACTAAACAATGTACGATCCAACCCTGATAAGATCAATTAATTGCGAGTGCTCCGTTTCTACAATCTTCAACAAAACGTGACAAGACAGCAAAGAATGGCTTTAAGTGCCTTTGGGAAAAGCTCTAAAAAAACAAAAGGTATCAATATTTATAGCATTATTCCTATTTTGAAAAATTGATAAGCACAGTGTTTTCTTTCATTGTGTAATAATCACTAGGAACATTAACCTAGTGATTTTTTTAAAATGTAATCTTTATTGTATTTTTTCCCATTACAATTTAGTATCCTCATACCCCCTCCCGGCGGCAATCACCACACTGTTGTCCATGATTTTTTTTTTTTAATGTGTCAAGTTAAAACAAATGCTTTCAAATGGGCACTTGCAATAAAAGATAAATCAGATGTGGTAATGGCTTCTTTTGTAAAAGCCATACGTAAACAGCACATAAAGATGACAAGTCAAGCAGCAGTAGCCCATTCTTCAGCCAAAAAAGGAAAGAAATGAAGAAAGAACAAAAATTACCAAAAAGAAAAACATCTCCTGGCCCCCTGCCCCCCCCCCCCCAAAGCCTTATAAATAATGGTTTTGGTACACTTTCGGTGAAAAACTCAGGCCAACTGATGGTTTAAAAAAGGACATGAGAATCACAAACACTCAAGATGGGGATAAACTAACAACAGAGTAACCATGTGACCAGCAAAAGACCAGCTAAAACTTCTCTTTCCTCTCCAGGGTGCCGTTCTTTATTCTCTATATCATGCAATGCATTTCTCTTTATTCTCAGGCTTCTCTTTTGGCTACACCCTCCCCCACTTAAAAATAAATTAGGTAAAGTATGCTGTTAGTCCCTAACTAGAAATACGTCCTTGTAGCGCTCACTAGCTTCTCCATGAAAATGGCCCACTGCTATGCTCTGGCATACAAAGATTATATCTGGATAAAGGGGCTTATTAAATCATAGTTGGCAAAATTCCTTATCATATGAAAATCACTTCATAGTGCAGCTTTTCACAAATGCCACCAAATGGAACTTGCCAGTGACATATTCTTCAAGCATAGTTTTAATCATTTCCTAAATAGTGCTGTTATTAGATTATCCCCAGAATACACAAACGTAAAAGCAAACAGCTTGAAAATCAATGCCTGCTGCAAAATTTTAACTATTAGCTAATAGAAAATTTTGCCTGAACGCTGCACTCACCAGCAAGAACTCCACAGATCAAATGAGTGTTCTCAAACTTGAACAGAGCTAAAGAAGTCAAAGTGATTGAGCAATATTAAAGGTTATACTAAATATATCTAGGAAACCAGCCTTTGGTTGGTCAATTTTATTTCATTACACTAAGAAGGGTTGAGGTGGGGAGATGAAGGGGCTCTAACCTGTATACAATGAAACATAATTGGCAGGATTTCTCAGAAGTCCCAATTCCAAAAATGGTAAAGCCATAATAAGCACTTCAGAAAACTGTTAAGATACTGACTAGCTGTGTGTCTTCTCTTCCTGGAAAAGTCTGTAATAATGAAAATAGCTTTCTATGTTAACATTTTCAACAAACTCCTAAGAGGAATGTGGCTTTGGAGAAACACAACAAAATTTTTGTTTCGCTCAGACCTCCACAAGGTACTTACTTTGAGCTGGTAAACAGACCACTTCAAAATGTAGAGTGTTGGTTTTAAGTAATCACCTGGATAATATAGTCTAGAACTGTGCGGGGAGGATAAGAGAGAAGGTTCACCCAAGGTGAAGTAAGAGATCAAGTGGAATACCCTCTATTATATCCTCATGAGAGGAGCAAGCTCTCCTCACACCCACAAATCCATGCTCACCCCATTCTTCATTCTTTAATATGATCAGAGTGGAAATTCTGGCTGGTTAATAATGACTAATTTGTAGAGTGCTTTAAAAAAAACAAAAACCACCACCAAAAGTTATATTCAGCATGTTAAAATTGCTTCTAACAGATATGACAATTACATGTATTATACTGACTCATTAAGTTGGTTAGAAAAAGTTATTTTTAAAAACTTGGTATAAATAGCAAATGAGGCCCTGGCTGGTGGCACAGTGGAGAAGGTGCTGGTCTGTAAACCCAAAGGTCGCTGGTTCGATTCCCAGTCAGGGCACATAACCAGGTCTCCAGCCAGGTCTCCAGCAGGGTCTGTAGCTGGAGGCAGGTGAAAGGCAACCATACATGGTGTCTCTCTCCCTCTCTGCCTCTCTCCCTTCCGCTCTCTCTAAAAATAATAAATAAATTTTTTTAAAATAGCAAATGAGTTCCAAGTTAATTTAAAATATTTATATTCTGAGAACTGAACTTACATGTTAACAGATTATCTCTGGTTTAGGACTGAACAAAAGATAACTACTGGGCCATAGAAAAGAATAAAAATGTGGGAAAACAAGGGAACTTGTTTGGAAAGACTGGCTGACAGTCGTATCTCTTGATGATCCAATGAAGCAGAGGTTTCTATTCTTTCTTTATTTTTCTTTTACATTTTTTTTTGCAGTGGGTCTATGTACAGCATTATTAGCTCCTATTTCCCTTAATGACTAGTATCAACCGGAATCAGATTTGCAATACGATTTATTCATGATAAATTTACATATTAATAGAGCAAATAATGTGAGAAAAATATCAAAGAAATTGCTTCAACATAGAAGTTCTTAGCAGATTTCTTTAGGCTTAAATATATTGTTGAACTGCTACATGGATAAATAGTTGAGTCAACCAAGTATCAGAGCTCAAGAATCCTGGACCAAGGAACAAAAGAAACACAAGTTTAGGGTTTAGGAAGCACCTCCCAAAGCTAATTACAGATCAAGGAATCCTTCAGAGCACAACCATGTTAATCTGGGAGCACAGATACTTACAAAAGAATATAACTTCATTTTATTCTGACTTATTGGTAAAAACTCTCCAATTAGGCTCTGAATTGAGGAATTCCTTTCAGAAAAATATCTTTATTTTGAAAGAGGAACTCTTCTAAAGTGTTCTCCTAAGTCCCCAACTGCTTAAAACACTAAGGTGTACCACAAGTTCAGAGTGAAAATTACTTCACTTTCTTTACCATGTTTGTTAGATGATGTCTAAATGTGGCTAAAGAGAAGGTGAATTTTGGAATTGTCTATTCTTTAGGGGAAAATGAAGATAGGCCTTAAAAACCAAAAAACAAACAAATACCAAAGGAGTTACATGGACTCATCACTGAATATGTTTTAAACACAGTTAACAGAGAACAATTTGGAAAACTGACAAAGGCAGGCGTGCTGTGGTGGTTACTATCATAACTATAAATAACTATAGTTATTCTAAAGCTCATGTGTACCCTGACAGCCACATAAACAGACAGAAATACCTCATCTTTTGTTTTCCATTTCTAATCATGAACAAGATAAAAAATGCTTCAACACTGAATGAAGATGTCAAGATTGCAACTACAGCTCTTCAAAAACAGTACACAGGCACAAAACGTGATCAATCAATTCTCTGGTTCTCTAGACCTATGTCAGGGGTCAGCAAACTACAGCCAAGAGGCCAAATCCCACCCTCTCCTTGTTTCTGTATGACTGTGAGCTAATGACAGTTTTACATTTTTAAATGGTTGGGGAAAATGTAATAATATTTGGGGACATAAAAATTATATAAAATTCAAATTTCAGGGTCCGTAATTAAAGTCTGATGAGAACATATTCCTGTTCATTTGTTAACCTGCTGTCTATGTTGCTTTCACTCACAATGGCAAAGTTTTGACACAGACTATGTGTCTGGCATGCAAAGCCTGAAATATTTATTATCCTGGCTCTTCACAGAAAATGTTTGCCAATCTATCTGATATACATAATTCTTGAAATCGTAAGAGTTTGTTACAATTGGTGTTTTTATATCATGTAAAACACAAAACATGTTTCAAGCTGCGCTCTGCAACGTATTTTTAGATAAATACAAATTGTCGATTGGTTCATTTTATATCACAATCCAAGATGAATTTATATATACAGAAATGTACCCTAGTCTTGATAATATGTTCTGTAGTGCAAATAGTTGATCATTACCTATGGTAACTGGGTAAGAGATTTTAATTGAACCAAATTACAAGACATTTACTGGAGAGGCTGACACCCATCACAGAGGCATAGTTAGATCATTTGAATAAACCAGGGACCATACTACAGAATTAACAAGAGAGAGTGGCTTCCGGATCTCACAAGCGGTGTTTTAGGTACTGGCTGGGCATATGGTGATTAATTTGGCATTTATCTCTGTTCCAATAGAAGAGATTCCAAGTGAAAAGTTTAGAGTTGACCCATTGCCATCTGTGATTAATCATTCAATTCAATTTCACAATTATCATTTGTTATATATCTGAGATATAAAGGCGATAGACTGGCAAACAGCTAAATAAAGCAACGTAAAGACTTGGGTGGTGTGCATCTTCAAAATAAAACAGTGATCCCATCTTGTCAACAGATTCTGGGCTATACGAAGTTTTCAAAGCTACAAACCTATCTCACCCCCACTCTTTGATCTAAAAATTAAATCCTAAGTGCCTGTGTTATCTGTGAGGAAACTGAGATTTCCAGTATTTTCACAATGTTCCTTTAGAGAGGACATAAAGCTAAAAAACAAACACACACACACACACACAAAGGGAATCAACCTATGGGCAATAAGAACCAGAAAGACAAAGAATTGATAAAGCAAGGAAAACTAGAAAAAGAAAGGAAGAAAGCAGCATTGGCTGGTGTGGCTCAGTGGATTGAGTACCAGCCTGAGAACTTACGGGTCGCCAGTTTGATTCCCAGCCAGGGCACATACCTGGGTTGCCAGCCACATCTCCAGCCAGGTCCCAAGCTGGAGGCAGGTGAAAGGCAACCATACATTTATGTTTCTCTCACTTTCTCCCTCCCTCCCTTCCCCTCTCTCTAAAAATAATGAATAAAAAGAAAAAGAAAAAGAAAGGAAGAAAGGTGGATAATGTGCTAGGAGGAAGACTGGGGTAGATCTGGATATAAGGTGGTAAGTTATCTGAGGGCAATAACTGTCTAATTTCAATGCAAGAATTACTTTTAATGATACACAGAGCTTATAACATGGAAGACAGAAAATTCTTTGGGACTAAGAAGTGAAAGCTATGAGAAAACATTTTGACTTAAGAATGATTTATATACAAAAATCAGAGAGGTCCGAAGATGAAATGTGCTATATTTTGGGAGATATTTAAACATAGGTGAGGAGACCACCTGGCCTCTAAATCTAAGTGAAACTGTACAGTAGAGTCAAGCATTGTAGGAGAGAGGAGTTGCATCCTAAAATTCTGATAATGCTACCTCTTAACATCCCTGCAATTCATTACCCTTGTCGGCCATGACCAAATGAATTGATAGCAGTAACCATGTTTTCCCTTAATTTTTATTCTCTGTGTTTTGTTGAGATAGGATCCTATACATAAAAAAGACTCTTCTTTAAAGAGGCATTAGAGGAGAAAACAAGACTCAACGGCATCCTTTACTGATCTGGGGGCGCTCACGAAGTAGTTGGGACTCTATGTTCCCTTCTCCCCTTTAATCTCTCAAGTGGTAGATCTGTTCTGTTATTTACCCCAAACTGTGATAAGGGGAAGGGCTGCCCTGCCTGTGATAAGGATATCAATCACAAAAGACAAGAAAAGCACTCCTCAACAATCTGTTATCTATTTATTTAGTTAGGCTACTATTAAAAGTCATTGAGCTTTTAGTCTATATTTTCTATTTATGGGTATAATAAACCACTTTCTCTTCATATTTCAAGTTTTAATACAGTAAGAATTTCATTTACGGAATGAAATCCTCAGTGGATTTATAATTGTTGATTATAGCCACCCTCTTCCTCTTCCAGCCTAACCTTATATGGCTTCTTCAGTCAACCAACCACACCTTCTTAACTAGTTCAGGGGCCCATTCCTCAGTCCGCACCAATGTGATTCTTTCTGGGCATGTTCTGTGGCAGTACAAAGGAGACCCTAAGGCATGAAGGGTAATAGCAGCAGAAGTGAGACTGATATTATCCACTATGGTGTAGAGGAAGATTGGGATTTTACAATTTCTATGAATAAGGATAAAATGGGAAGAAACTCTATAGAGAAGTTTCTCTATATAAAGTATATCTTTACTATACTCATTCCCTTGGCAAAAAAAAAAAAAAAAAGGGCAACAGTGAGAAAGCATCTCACATTATTTTAGGGCTTCCTTTTGAAAATATGTGATCACTGGGTAAAGCCTAACTATAAATTTTGATTGGTAACGCCTTCTAAAAATAGCCAAACCTCTAATGCCAAGTGTATCCTACATGCTTATCTGTAGAAAGTATTACAGAAGTGACTTAGAAATATAGAAGAAAGTGAAACACCAATTCATAAGAACCTATGCACACCTATGTTCATAGCGGCACTATTTACAATAGCCAAGTGCTGGAAACAGCCTAAGTGCCCATCAGTGGATGACTGGATCAAAAAACTTTGGTACATTTATAGCACAGTGGTTAAGGCGCCGGCCTGCGAACCCAAAGGTCGCAGGTTCGATTCCCCAGCTAGGGCACATAACCAGGTTGCAAACCAGGTCTCCAGTCAGGTCTGTGGCTGGAGGCAGGTGAATGGCAACCGTACATTGATGTCTCTCTCCCTCTCTGCCTCTCTCCCTTCCTCCTCTTTCTAAAAATAATGAAATAAAATCTTTAAAAAAAACAAAACAAAAAACTTTGGTACATTTACACAATGGAATTCTATATAGCAGAAAGAAAGAAGGAACTTGTACCCTTTGCAACAACATGGATGGAACTGGAGAGTATTATGCTTAGTGAAATAAGCCAGTCAGTGAAGGACAAATATCATATGATCTCACCCATTATGGGACAATAATGAGCAAAACTAACAACAAGCAAAACAGAA